>JASDQU010711002.1:11837-23420 GCA_032191745.1 Picea mariana
GTGTTTTTATGTGGAAAAATAGTGTGGGAGAAAACCACCAAATTCTTTTTCTTATATGTATTTAAGAAGTACATTCATTCGAAGCACCAACTTCCTTTGTTTTCGAGCTCCAACTGGGAGGAGGCTTCAACCCCCTGTATTTTTAGGCGACAACCACTCCCCGAGGGAAGCTCCAACTCCCCAATTCTCTTTCTGCAACCAGAAGGAGGCTACAACCTCCTATGTTCTCTATCTACAATCAAAAGGTGACTACAACCACCTATCCTTTCCCCGTCCAAACTACCCTGAAGTATAAATGTCAAATGTAGACAACCTATCACTATCAGTAAATCAACATTCTCATTGTAATAACTGTCACTGGAAGCCTGTACCAACATGTAACAATATTCTTCAAAAATTTCCTGCAGATCCGCAACCTCTATTCCACAATGTGTGGATGTCCTCGCATTTCCTTACTGCAACTCACAGATGTCCATGCCTTTTCTTGTTGCAAATAGAGGATTAGCACAAATATATGCTAGTCTAATAACACTCTCAATGTCACTTTGTCTGTGCCACTCTCTAAATCTTAGTCACTGTCTGATCTCTCTGTATATGCTCACAAATTGGCTCATCTAACATAAAATAGTATTCATCCAACATTCAAGTAGATCTAATACAACCATGTGTTATGCTCATACATATGTCTCATTCATCTTATGTGATATAGGAAACTCTTACATTAACCATACATCAAACCCTCTTTTTTATGCAAACCCAAACCTATATTGCTAACACTATGTCTCAACCATACTCCAAATAGCATAGGATATGTCTTAACAAGATGCTCAATGAAGTATCCCAACAAAAAACAACCAATGCAGTAGCAATGTATCCCTATATATCTGTCTGATACATAATCTACCATACAACCAATAATACCTCAAGAAAATAATCTCGATCTCCCATGGCTATACCCCAAGCATTCACCAAAGATCTACTTAAGATAAACATATCAAATACCTTTTCTAATTGTATATAGATCTGTTTTACCTTTTCACTGTTAGACCTTCATGTAGCAACTTCTTAGCTCTGCAACTTATCACTGATGATAAATATTATGTTCCTTTTTAGATTTGGCAACAAATCCATGCTCTATCTTCAGTAAACCCATGAGTATCCACGCTTTGTCCCACTATGGCATGCGGATGTCCATGCCCTTCTAGTAATGCAACCTGCAGATGTCTTCAGTAAAACCCTAGTTCAGTACACACAATCTCGGCTCTTTGACTTCTGCAACTTCTCTTGTCTCTTCCTGAGATTTACTGCAATAGATTTGTCAATGATACCTTCCCATAACATTTCACAAAAGAGGTATTCAATGTTCTCAAATTAGGTGCTAAAGAGAGACACTTTCTCTCTTATTTATACTCTCCAAGTAGCTTCCTTTAGGGGTTATCTTCTAACTATTTTACCCAACTTCCTTGTTTTAGGGATAACCCACTTTTAACTAGTTCACCCATTTGCAACCAATTTACCATAAATAGAAAACTCACCACTTCTTGTTGCAACTAAATTATTTTTAATTATTTTCTTATTGCAACAACTTTACTCATGAGTAACTCTTAGTTACAACCAATTTGACTAGTAAGCTTCATCTAGAAGATTCTAGAGTAATTGACTACTTTGACCTTCTAGGGAATTCTAGATGATTCATGAGGGTTCTCCAAATTCACAAAACCATATCTCCTCAACCATAAGGAGCTATGTTGTAACGACCACAATTGTTATGACTACAAGCAAGGCAAAAAGTGAAAAAAAAAATCACAGAAAGGAAAAGACGACAATAGTTGAACCACACAACCTGATGATGAAAACACTTGCGTAGGTCAGTCAACATAAAAAAATGACTCAATGACTAGCAGAACGAGAAATTGGGTGACACAAGCATAAATCAACAGATAGAAATGACTACCCGCCCGACTCAACATGACAATGCCTACAAGCTAAGGACAATCAACCACAATCCTGACACAACATCCTCGACGACCAATACTAGAACCTCTATTCCATGAAAAACCAAACGAAATAAGGCTTTACTAACCCAACCGCCAACACGAACTTACAACGATCGAAAAAACCCACCATTGGAAGCACAGACTCTGTGCAAGTGATCATTCGCCTCTATCCAATCGGGTGCGCCATCATACCCTCATCAAGAATCATGACATCCCCAAGTGATAGGTGCAACAATAACCCTAATGCAACATGACCTATCTGGACCAGGGACTCAAGATAATTCCAACGCGCTAAGAGTTGTAAGAGGTGACAGGAAGACTATGCCTATGCCCCCAAGTAACCGGTTGACAAGATGAAGATGATATTGCTCATAAATGCACATGCATAAATGACTCGACGACAACCACAAACCATAATTTTTAAGCATGATGTCTCAGTGTGAGTAGAGAACTATTGGGACCAACAATCCTATAACTCAATCCCTACCTAACAATGATAATCCCCTAAGTTTTTAAAGGGTTAAATAATTTTAATTTTAAAAATTGTTATATCCCTTAGTAGTAAAAAATTATTAATTCTTGTGGAACAAAACTACCTTTCCCTTACTTGAAGTTCATGTTACTTAAAGGATAAGTTATTAAAGAACCTAAGTAAACATGCTAGAAGAGTAAATAAGTAAGTGGTTAATTAACGATTAAGGGTTCTATTTGAAGAAGGTTCAAGTGACTTCTATTTGCACTGGATAAGGTGTTAATAAATCAAACTAAGAATGACACAAAGATGCTAGAACCCCACATGATCGAAGTATAAGAATCACCTTCTCTAGTGCCCACGTCACTCCACCCCAGTATTGTGCTTGCAAACACAATTTGATTGGAAGGAGGCATTCAAAATCTTGTGGTCAATTGGTGCAAATTTCAACAATTGATAAGAGGCTTCGAGCTTCGAACTAAGACGTGAATTAAGAGACCCAGGTCCGGGGTCGAATGTCTCTCAGAATTTACCATCCGGAAGGGGGTTGAAGCGTTTAAATCCTAGTTCAATAATTTAGTGGGATTCAAACTGGAACTGAAGGTTGTTTTATTTGTAAGACTAAGTCTGACCAAAGGATAAGTAAGGACAAAATCGCTACCTAGGAAACATTTAAAAAGTTTTCAAAGGAATTACAAGGCACGTTGTCTACGGTTGTGAATGCAAGTTTGCTTCAAACGTCATCTGTACACACGCAATCCACAGTTGATGCTTACGGTGCACGCCTACCTTTCCAGACAGAATGCAGGCACAATCTAAAATGTTGCTACCCAAAATTTACCAAATCGTAGTCACACTTACAGTACCAATTTGTTGTCAAAAATATATCGCTACACCATTAATAAAATCGCCATTTAAAACTGATGAAAACGTTGAGTTAAATTTCCATTCAAAAGTGATGAATATGCAGGGTTAATTTGCCATTAACAAGTGATGAACACACAGAGCGAAATTTCCATTAAAGTGATAATTACACAGAGTTAAATTCACCATTAAAAAGTGATGAAGATGTAGGGTTAATTTTCCATTAACAAGTGACAAACACATAGAGCGAGATCGCCATAAAAGTGATAATTAAACAGAGTTAAATTTGTCGTTAAAAAGTGATGAAGACGCAGGGATAATTTTCCATTAAAAAGTGATGAACACACAGAGCGAAATCTCCATTAAAGTGATAATTACACAGAGTTAAATTCACCATTAAAAAGTGATGAAGACGCAGGGTTAATTTTCCATTAACAAGTGATGAACAAACAAAGATAAATCGCCATTAAAGTGATAATTACACAGAGTTAAATTCACCATTAAAAAGGGATAAATACGCTGAGTGAAATCGCTAATAAAAGTGACAATACGTAGAGAGAAATCACAAACACAACTAGTGTCCAAATCGTAGGCAACCAAAAATAAAAATGCATGAATGCATTCACCCTCCAGGTAGTATATCGTTGAGGAAAAAAATTTGCAGATCGAGGCACAAAACGTAGACAAAAGTTCCATTTTCAGTCATGGGCCTTCCAGTGCTCGAGGGGATCAGTCTAACTGTGAATTCCAGAATAAAATTTGAAACAAAACATTCTGTTGAAGATCGTCTAAATTGTTTGATCAACAAGTTGTAACACCTACCTTTAACTAACAAGTAAGCAGAGGAGTAAATATACAACAATCGTTGAAGAAGGAAGAAGGTAAAACAATCGCTTAATAAAAATTTGAACACACAACAAATCGTTGAATAAATTAAGAAAGCACAGCAATCTCTTAGATGGACAACTCTTCCATAAGCGTTGAATCACTGGGTAAGACATAAGAAACCATACATGCAATCACATTAGTTGCAGGGATTATACCAGGGTTTAAGTATTTTGGAAATGAAGAGAAAATCGTCCCAACAATTGCAGAGATGACCATTCCAAGAAAACGCAGAAGTTGTTTTATAAAAAAAAAACACAGAGATCATTTCATCAAACACAAAGATCATATCAATCTCAAGAGGGCACAATGCAATCACTCAACCAGGAACAATCAACAGGGTTAGATGACTGGGCAAAAACATCCTTCACTCATCATCCACTCACAGAAAAGAAGGGTGTTTGGATCCATAAGTCTATTAACACTGAAGTGATGACCGTAGATCCAACACCTGGCTTACTTCTTAGGCATGGACTGATGAGCTAGGGACGAAGACGAATAAAAACAATAAACTGAAAATCATCACAATCAATAAAACCATAGGACGATCAAGACATGCAGGGATCGAAAGCCAAGGGAATCGATCAACAACGAGCTTAAGGTTATTGGGGAGATTCAGTTATCCATTAAAATGCTAGGTCAATCATTTTCCTTACCCAATTAAATGTACATAACTAAAAGCGTAAGTATACTAATAATCTACCATGTAGAAACAAAGGAAGCGTATTGTAGCCCAAGTTGCCTGCTCTGAGTTGTTGTCCTGCGTGCTTCGTGCAACTCCCACTTGCCGACCGATGAGACTTCACCAGTACCTCCCAACCAACACTAGGGGTACTCTTCTTCCCCCTTAGCCCCCCGAGCCACAAAGGGGCCACATACACTNGTGCTCTGAGTTGTTGTCCTGCGTGCTTCGTGCAACTCCCACTTGCCGACCGATGAGACTTCACCAGTACCTCCCAACCAACACTAGGGGTACTCTTCTTCCCCCTTAGCCCCCCGAGCCACAAAGGGGCCACATACACTAATCATAGAATCAGCTACCTCCCATCTCACCTCGCAAGGCCAAGCTACCACTCCTCACCAAGCTGGGTATCCCAACTCCCACAAGCTAAGTCAGTCAAGTATGAAATTATACAGTGTAATGTTACACATAACAGAAGAGGTCCTTCATCCTCCTCCTCCTCCCTCCTTTAAATAGATTTTCTCGGTCATTTACTTTCCCAAAATCTCATTTAATTTATTTTTCAACAATTTAATTCATAAAATCCTCCCCGTACATGTGTCACCCATCCCCTTCATTGCACCAAAAATTAATTTTATTAATTAATTAATTACTCATATTTCCCTCACCCACCTAAAAGAACTCCTAGAATCGCTCCTAGGTGTCCCCATATTCCCTTACCAGTTTGAATGACTTTCCCCCTTAATAACTTACTAGTTGAGTTTAATTTAGAAAGTTTTTAAATGCTAGTTACCTTACTAAGTTAGAATTTCTGTTTTTTCCTTGTGTTTCCCTTTTCTTTTTATGTTTCCCTCTTTTTCCTAGTTTCCTAATTCTTTTAAATTTCCCTATTTCCCTTTTCATTTAAAACTCAAATTGGCAGGTGTAGAGATTAACTTTTTCCCTTTTTCCTTTTTAATTAATAAATTTTAATTAGCATAAGTGACAAAACAATTATTTCCCCTTTTTCCCCATTTTAAATTTTATCCCCCAAAAGATTTTATAAATTAATTGAACTACTTTCCCCCTTCTCGTCACATGATTACTGATGATTATCATTATTATTTACTTATTTATATTTATATTTTTATGTAAATAGATATTTCTTTTTTATCACAAGTATCACTTAGGCCTAGACTTTATTTTCCTGGGGTGGGCGACATTTTATTAGGGAAATTGTTTTGAATATTTCTTATCACGTTATTCGTCCTAAGGCCATATTGGTTTATCCATCTACTAATTAATAGTGTGACATGCCCTTCAGGACACACTAGGTGCTCCAAGGGTGTCACTCCCCTCACATTGCTTCCCTTGCACGATGTGCCCGTCAGGATGCACTACGTGCTCCAAGGGTGTCACTCACCTCATTATGTTCCCCTTGCACAGCGTGCCCTTCAGGACACACTACGTGCTCCAAGGGTGCCACTCGCCTCTTGACTGACTTGGTAGACATCAAAAACCCTTGGATTCAGTACTCCACCAGGTGATCTTGTGGGAGACTAGGGGCCTCTAAGGAAAAAGGCCCCTTTCTTATTGCATGCCCCTTAGAATCATCGTGAGCGACTGTCACAGTTGACCCTCATGACATCGTGGGTCTTCTCAAACTAGGTAATCATTAACCTACAGTTTGAGCCACGACAGGAGTGCTAGTAGGTTGTGGCAGGGCTGTTGTACACACCTCTCCCTCAACATCTTTGGCAGTTGTGTGTGACCCCTCTACTCCACATGTGAGTTTGGTCGGAAAGTTATCGTTAGCCTGCATCATCGACGAATCATGTTAGAAATATATTCATAATCATATCATCTAATTAGATGCACAAATGTCATATATACAACAATCAAACCCCAATAGTCCACTCCCTGACTCGATCCGGAGTCCAGAGGGTTCGATCGATTCCTCTGCATCCTCGAGGTCCAAAATCCTGCACACTCAGGAAAATTGAGTCAATATCACATGTCTATGTCAATGCAGCCAAATAACATGTCATCAATTCATAACGCCTCATAATCATAAATCAAATCCCCAAAAGTATAATAATTCGGATCACTTGCAAGCAAGTGTTCTCAAAGAATAAGTTTGCTCAGTGCGCATGAGAGCGGGATGTAACATATTTGACGTACCACATATCACCAAAAATGACATGATATGTACTATCCATCTGTGATAGTATTTCCTACAATTTTAGTGGTCTTCATTACATAATTCCTCAAACAAGCATGGGTGCCTTATCCACAGTTACGGGGATACCAAAATTTGTTGCCATACTTTCTTCAAGGTTGACATCAATGAAAACTAAACCAATTAATAAACAAACCTCCCCAAACAAAATTATCCCTTAGTTGTTTATAACAGCTCGATTATTAGTCGATGTGGGTGGTCGAAGGTTTTTGTAGAGTTTTTTTTTTGGGTGCTCCTTTGAGGTATATACACACCAATTCACACCTAAAAATTATTGCACTCATACTTAAATGTTCAAATGAACTATCATTGTTCATAGTAAATGTTGTTAGTGGAAGTTGTTAGTGAAGGCAGATGACCAAAGGTTTTTGTAGAGGTTTTTTTTCAGTGTACCTTTAAGGTATATACACACCAGTGCATACATGAAAATTAAATCCTCGTTGTGTCAATGTTGAAAAGAACCACCATGATTTATAATAAAAAATACAAGCATTGAATAAATCACACCGGTGTCGTTGAACATTATGCACTGGTGTGTCTCACTATTGTCAGGCAGATCGCAATAGGGTAAATTATTAAAAAATTACAAAATGAATTTTAATTGTTACAATGCATTCCATGCTTCCAAACTATGAAGAAAACACTTATTCTCACTTTCCTTCCTAATATGCCTCATTTTTGGTGCTCTACACCAACTTGGATAGCTCCATTGGTAGATTCCACACATTTCCAAATTTTGAAAATTACCATGAATTTTTGTTTCCTCTCAACGGTGTAGCCATGTCTCCTTAAGACATAAGAGGCCAGATAAAATATTTACTACCTTCCTGTTTTCATTTTGATCCAATAAAAATGTGAATTTAGTTTGAAATTTGACATTTTTTCCAATTTTGCACAATACACTTGAATTTTTCATCTTTCCCCAAAGTGCTATGTACTATGTTGAATTCACAGTGAGCACTACCACTGGTGCACTTCATATATATGTATGCATTGGTACCGATTCAGGAAAGAGAACTGTGATAAATTATAAAAAGAAAGTGATGCATCCATCAGAACACCCCACAACCGGTGCACAATTGGATATGACTCGTATCGATACATTTCACTTCATTAACTACACTGCTAGCTTAATGAATTATAAAATTTAACGTAGTGATGCACCCAGTTTAACCAACTACACTGGGGCGTACATGAAAAGTAAAGGATTGGTGCGTCATTGTTTAAAAGAACCACCATACTTTATAATAAAAAATCCATGCATCGAATAAGTCACACTAGTCTTGTTGAACATGAAACCGATGCACCTCTCTATCATTAGGTGCAAAGTCATGGGGTAAATAAAAAAATAATTACTAAACTAGTTTTCATTGTTACAGTGCATCCCATACTTCCAAAATCTCAAGAAAGCATCGACGCTCAATGTCCTTCCTAAGACACCCTATTTTTGGTGCTCTACACTCACATGGATAACTCTATTGGTAGATCCCACACATTTCCAAATTTTGGAAATTATCACAAATTTTAATTTATTCTCAACTATGAAACAATCCCTCCTCAAGGCATAAGAGGCCAGGTAAATTGTTTATTACCTTCTTATTTTAATTTTTATCCACTCCAAATTTGAATTTAGCTTGAAATTTGGCATTTGTTTCAATTTTTTTTCCTTATCTAAAGTAAATCCTTAAATATTAAATATTTAAGGATTGTTTTAATTTCCTTAAATATTATTTTTATGTATTACACATTGAATACATTACATCATCTATAACACAGCCCCAAAAAATACTTCAAATGAGTACAATTATTCAATAACACTCTCAAAATATAATATATGAAGAATATAAATTAACTTACAAAATAGTCATCTCAAAGCATGTTCCTTGAAATATCTCTCCTTCTACACTGCCACAACCCAATTCCACAAACAATTCTCACTCCTTCAACACTACCACAACCCAATTTCACAAACAAGCCTCCATGAATAATGTTTTTCTTTGTACCCATTGCATTTTCTTCAAGCATCTCACATGATCCATTAAATATAATAGTTCTTAGACTAGAAATTTCTTTGTATATCTTTGAGCCTTTCTTTAATAGTGTAAACTATGAGAAGTGATCTTCAAGGTAATTTTAAGAACACCCCTAGATTTATATGTATAATAAATTGGAGAATCCCCATGATATATAGAAAATTGTAAGTCTATTTTATCAATAGTATAATAATCATACATAATTTTTTGGCTAATATTTTACTATTTTATACAATCTTATAAAATATGAATGAATCTTTCACTGAATTATATATTCTTGTAAAATCTTGGTGACATTTCATTGAATTATAAACCCTTGTAAATTCTTAGGGAATTTTTTGATAAAGTATAAAACCATGTATAACAATAGAAAAATGTATTTAGTAAACTGTAATATACTCATTTTACATATTTGGAAAAAGAAACATAATTTGACCATCCACTAGACAATGTTGTAAGTATCAAAGGTTGTGTTTGTCAAGGTTCTATGTGTACACTCTTACATATCCCTCTATCATTTTTGATGATATTTCATCACAAAGTTCATATGTTTTGATCGTAACCACCACTTATGTCAAGGTTAGTAAATATTCATCTTTTCTCTACCAGTTCTATTATGGCTTTTTTATTATTGATTCATTGTAAAATCTTGACAAAATTTTCACTGAATTATAAAATCTTGTAAATTATTGGTGAATCTTTCACTAAATTACAAAATATTGTGAAGTCTTGGTGAATATGTTGATAAATTATAAAACCATATATAATAATAAGAAAATATATTCATTAACATATAATATACTCATTTTACATGTTTGGAAAATAAACATAATTTGTCTGTACTTCAGATAATGTTGTGAGCATCAAAGGTTGTGTTTGTTAGAGTTCTTACTATATACTCTTGCATATATGTGTATCAATTTTAATGATATTTTTCTATAAAGTTACTATACGTGTTGATCTTGACCACCAAATATGTCAAGCTTGAGAGATATTGATATTTTCTATACCACTTATATTATGGATTATTTATTTTTGATTCATCGATTATGAAAGGAATCTTCAAATAATTTCATTATAGGATGTTCTTGAATATGATAGAACATAATTATGTCCATAAATAACTTCAAAAGTATAATAATATTGATAGGTCAAAGTCCATGCATGGATATATCTCTAATCATCCATTTGTACCTAAAAATGACCCCTTTCCAGTGAAGAGAGGTCACCTTTATTCATTATATTTTTGTTGGCTTATAAAAAAGTTGAAAGATACAACTTTGTAATAAATGTTGGGCAAATATCAGGACTTACAACTATATGGCATAAAAAAACCCACTAAGCATAAATGTTAACTATTGGGTATAAATGAAACCATAAAAGCCTCTCGTGGGTACAAACTTAGTTAAAAATTGTAAATCAATTTTCTTGTTATAATAAATGAAATTTTAAATGATGTATCACATCTTTAGCTATGCATAAATGATATATCCATCACACCATAGGGAATTTAACCCTAAACTTTGTACAAGTTAAATTTTCCTACTCAAAACTTTATATAATTAAAAAAAAAATTACACTACAAGGAGAACAACTCCATGTGGAGGTTTTTATGGAAACTCACCAAACAAATTGTCTCTTAGTTGTTTATATTGGAGATTGTTAGCGGAGGCAGGTGGTCAGAGGTTTTTGCAAAGTTTTTTTTTTGGGTGCTCCTTTAAGGTATATACACACCGATGCACACCTAAAAAATACTGCATTGATGATTAAATGCTCAAACACACCATTAGTATTCATAGTGGAGGTTGTCACAGAAGGAAGGAGACCATAGGTTTTTGCAGAGGTTTTTTTTCAATGTTCCTTTAAGGTATATACACATTGGTTTGTACATGAGAAATAAATCATTGGTGCGTCAATGTTCAAAATCATTGCCATACTTTAAAATAAAAAATATAAGCATCGATTAAATCACATCGATGTTGTTGAACATTACGCACTAGTGTGTCTCACTATTGTTAGGCACATCGCGGTAAGGTAAATTAATTTTTTTTTATCAAATTGATTTTCATTGTTACAATGCATCGCATGCTTCAAATCTATCAAGAAATCACTAGTGCTCACCTTCATTCCTAAGAAACCCTGCTTCTAGTGCTCTACATCAACTTGGATAGCTCCATTGGTAGACTCCACACATTTCCAAATTTTGGAAATTACCAAGAAACTGTATTTTCTCTCAACGGTGCAACCATGCCTCCTTAGGACATAAGAGGCTAACAAAATTATTTATTACCTTCCTATTTTCATTTTTATCCAATCAAAATTTGAATTTAGCTTGAAATTTGACATTTTTTCAAATTTTCTGCAATACACCTGAATGCTTTATCTCACCCCGAACATGTATGCACTATGTTAAATTAACAGTGAGAACTTTC
>JASDQU010711002.1:23500-39515 GCA_032191745.1 Picea mariana
CTTGTATTGTTCAGGTAAGAGAACCATGATAAATTATAAAAATAAAGCGATGCATCCTTTAGAATGCCCTAGAGTCGGCGCACAATTGGATCCGACCCACACCGATACATTTCACTTCATTAAATGCACTTCTAGATTAATTATTTATAAACTTTAACATAGTGATGCACCTATTTTAACCAACTGCACCAAACCATACATGAAATAGAAATGACCGATGCACCAAAGATAAAGGACCGATGCATCAACATTTGAAAGAACCACCATACTTTATAAAAGGAAATCATGCACTGAATAAATCACGCCAGTGTCGTTGAACATCACACACCGATGCGCCTCACTGTCATCATGTGCATCATCATAGGGTAAACAAAAAATAATTACCAAACTCTTTTCATTGTTACAGTGCATCACATGCTTCCAAACTCTCAAGAAAGCATCGATGCTCTCTTTCTTTCCTAAGACTCCCTATTTTCAGTGCTCAACACTGACATGGATAACTCCGTTGGTAGATCCCACACATTTCCAAATTTTGGAAATTACCACAAATTTTAATTTCTTCTCAATGGTGAAAAATCCCTCCCGAGACATAATAGGGGAGGTAAATTTTTTATTGTCTTCCTATTTTCATTTTTATCCAATCAAAATTTGAATTTAGCTTGAAATTTGGCATTTGTTTCAATTGTTTTTCCAATTTCATGCATTGTGCGTGAACGCTTCGGCTTGCCCCGATGCAGTGCACACTATCTTGAATTCATAGTGAGCACCTCCATTAGTTCATATCATATATAGGTGCCAATTTCATTAAGGAAAGAGAACCATGATAAATTATAGAAACAAAGTAGTGCACCCTTCAGAATGCCTCACAACTGTTGGATTACTGAGAGGGAGGGTGAATCAGTAATAGAGAAATTTAATCATTTTTGTCCATATAATGCAAGTGTTATATCAATGTAGCATTATCATCCAATATTTTCAGAGTAAATAAACAATGAAAAAATGAAAAATCATACACATACACAATACACCAGTGCTTTTACGTAGAAACCCAAAGTGGGAGAAAACCTCGAAATGTTTTTTCTTAAAAGTCTTGAATAATTACATTAATTGGAAGCACCAACTTCCTTTGTTTTCTAGTTGCACTTGGAAGGAGGCTCCAACCCCCTAGTTTCTTAGGCTACAACCTGAGGGAATCTCCAAATCCCCAATTCTTTGGCTACAACCAGAAGGAGGCTACAACCCCCTATGTTTTCCGGCTACAACCAGAATGTGGCTACAACCACCTGTACTTGCCCCGTCCAACTGACCTGAAGTATAAGTAGAATGATGGAACCACAGTCACACTATCACTGTGAGATATACCACTGTAAAACTGTATCAACATGTACCACTGACCTACAACCAACCTATACAATTGCTCTGTAATCAATCTGTACCTAAATTGAACATGTATCAACAAAATACAACATATACGTGACCTATAGTTCTGCAACCTGCGTATGTACACGCCCTATCTATGCAATAGACTGTGTATGTATGCGTTTTGTTTGTTATGCAGCTTGTGTATGCCTTCTAAAACTAGGGATACATGATATGCAGTTATGCAACATGGGTATGTACGCACCCTATCTATACAACAACCTGAGTATGTACGCATTTTATCTGTTATGTAGACTGTGTATACCTTATGAAAAATAGGGTTTGATTTTTTTGAAAACTTCTGACCCTCTGCAACTTATTTCACATAGATATGCAACCTGTCACTGTATCTAGACTATAATTGTACCATGTGCATGCATCCTCATACATAAACTTTACCCAAAAACTCTATATATCTCTCTAATCATGTGCCATATGAGTGTGTGTAATCATGAACACGTATAATAACCCTCGCATGATCTAGACATCAAATCCTTTCTGATGTTCAGCCTCTCAATACATCAACCACTTCATAAATACAATCTCTCAACCATGTACCACAAAAACCCTTATACATATTCCAAGAAATATAATATGTGCCTCAACTTTAACAAAAAGTGTCAATGATAAATATACCAGCACTGTATTTTTGTAGATCTAACTTATACACAAGATCCCATGCAGCCACTAGTCTCTCTAGGGAGAATCCTCATATATGCATAACCATTTTTCATTCATACATCAAAATCCAACTATTCATAGAAATAAGACATACCTTTTGAACCAATGGATAGATTTGATGTATTTGAGCATTGTAGACCTTCCTGGGAGCTTGATCTTAGAATCTAGAACCTCTGCATCTTCATCTTCTCAAGTTTCCATGGCTTTAAGCACATGCACACACCCTAATACACTATCATCCTACGCATGTTCACACCCTAAAACACTATCATGCACACACCCTAATACACTATCATCCTGCATATGTACACACCCTAATACATTGTCAGCCCACGTATGCCTCATAAATTAGGGTTTTTTAGTATTCATTGTAATTCCAAAACTTTCATCATCAACCCTTCATACTACCTCATACTTTCACAACTTCATATGTATCAATGAGTACTTGCAATAAGCCTTACACAACAAAATATATTCAATATGTTCAATTGTGATTAAATGAGAGAGCCTTGCCTCTTATTTATACTTTCATGTAACATCCCACTTTCCTTACTTTAGGGAGTTCTCCATTAACTTTATTATTTAAATAATTTCTTTTGCAAACACTTTGACTTTTGGGGCTTCTAGATGACTCATGAGGGTCCTCCAACTTCTCATGGCCATAACTCTCTAACCATGAAGAGTTATGTGATGTTCCACATACCACTGGAAATGGAATGACATGTACTATCCATGTATAATAATTTTACCTACAAATATATCAAAATTCATACCATTATCCATAAAACAATATTGGGTCCATTACCCAAACCATGTGCTACTAGAATTCTCTACCGGACTTTATTCAAGGGTTGACATCAATGAAAACCAACCGAATTAATCAACAATATCCCCCTTTGGAATTGATGGCAACACTCTGATGCAATAGTGAAATCATATCACTCATGCTCCCCCTGGAACCATGCCTCTGTCTTCTGCATCTCTGTGACCAACGCTCCCCCTAGAACCATGTCTTTTTCCTCTACATATGATAAATCTCTCCCCCTTTGTCATCAATGGAAAATGTATCTTTCCATCCAAGGATACTCCCCCTAACCTGAACTGTCCTCTTTATGGTGTTGATCTCCCAAACTGAATTGTCCTCTTTATGGTACTTCCTCATGTACATTTAAGACATATAAGATAAGCATTCAAAAGCATAAATTTTGGAGTAGAAATAACTCTGAGTCTCTGGCAAAGATACTCAAAGGCTTCCCGTGGAAGTGATTTTGTAAAGATGTATGTCATTTTTTATTTTGTGCCCACATATTCAACTCTGATGTTCTTTTCTTCAACCTATTCCCGTAGAAAGTTATACTTGATTGGAATGTGCTTCACCTTGGAGTGCATCATCGAGTTCTTTGAGATACTGATGGCCCTTGTATTATCACAATATATTGGAATGGGCTCATCTTACTCAACCTGTATATCTTTCAGAGTTTGTTTCATCCATAGAACCTGTGTAAAACAAGTTGTTGCTGCAATATACTCTGTCTCGGTTGTAGATAAATATATTGATGATTGTTACATGCTTAGCCATGATACTAAACACTCACCCAAGTAGAACATTGTTCCATCGGTGCTTCGTTGGTCATCAATGCAACCTTCCCAATCTGCATCTGTGTAGGCAGTAAGTGATAGATCCTTTCCTATTGGATACCATAATCTAAACTCTTTTTCTCCTTTGAGATATCTAAAAATCCTCTTCATTACTAATACATGTGATTCCTTTGGTGCTTCTTGAAATTGTGCCACCTGTCCAACTGCATGCATTACATTTGGTCTGGATGTTTTCACATATAGTAGGCTACCAATAATTGACCTATATTGCCTCTAATATGTAGACTTTGAATCATCATCTTTTCTCAACTTGCAATTGGTTTGCATGGGAGTGATAACTGGTTTGAAATCTTCCACTCCGAACCTCTTTAGCATTTCAATGATATACTTGGTTTAAAAAATAAAAATTACTTGGTTTCTTTGACGTATCTGAAGACCCAGAAAGAAGGATAGCTCTCCAAGTAATGACATTTCAAATTCATTTTGCATGTTCTTTGCAAATTTATGGCTTAACATATCATCATTACTTCCAAAAATAATATCATCAACAAAAAGTTAAATTAATAAAATACTATCTTGAGTTACCTTGATGTATAGGTTGATGTCTGCACTTCCTTTTCTGAAACCTGCCTGCTATAGATATTTATCCAGTCTAGAGTAGCATCCTCTAGGAGCCTATTTTAGACCATACAAGGCCTTCTTTAATTTACACACATAATTTGCATTCTTTGACAATTGAAATCCTTCTGGTTGTTCAATGTACACTTCTTCAAGTTCCCCATTCATAAAAGCTGATTTTACATCCATCTAATATAGTATAATATTTTTGGAGCATGCATAAGCTACAAGTAATTGGATTGGTTCCATTCTGAAAACTGGGGCAAATGTCTCTTCAAAGTCAATTCCTTCAACCTGTGCATATCCTTTTCATACCAATCTAGCTTTGTTCCTTGTAACCTGTCCATCTTTATTCAATTATTCCTATATACCCACATTGTACCGATCACATTCTTATCCTTTGGTCTTGGAACCAATTCCCAAGTGTCATTTTTCTTTATTTGATCCAATTCTTCATCCATGGACTTATTCTAAAATTAATCCTTGCTGGCATCTTCAAAATAGGCTGGTTCAATGATAGAAGAGAGTGTTAGGTGTGTTTGTTCTGGTGAATGGATTCTTCTTCTAGACTCAACTCCTGCATCTTTGTTTCTGATAATTTGATCTGAAGGATGATTCTTTCATACTCGTCTTCTAGGTGTCTTTGGAGGCACTTGATGAACTTGATATTATGCTTCTATCGGATCCTCTTCATCTTCCCCTTCTACTTCTTTTTCATCTTACGATTCTTCTTCGTAAAGTTGTTCCATTGATTCATTTTCTTCTTCCTTTAATTCTTGTCTACCTCTTTCATCAATTGTTATGTTGATGCTTTCCACAACTTTGTTCAATCTCTGGTTGTAACACTTGTCTGATTTCCTTGTACTTGAGTAACCAGAAAGTACTCATTTTTCCACATGAGAGTCAAACTTTCCCATTCTACCATATTCTCTTTTGATGTAGCATTTGCTTCCAAAAAATCTGAAGTGCTTCACATTTTATGGTCTTCCTTTCCAATCTCATAGGGAGTTTTGTTAGTGTTGTTTCTGAGAATTAATTTGTTTTGAATGTAAATTGTTGTATGCACTGCCTGTGTCCAAAATATATCTATCAATTTGGAATCCATTAGCATTGTTTGAGCCATTTCCTATTCTTTATTACTTTGAAGTGAACTCTCCTCCATTATCAGATCTCAAGCATTTGATTTTTGAATCCATTTCATTTTCAACCATTTCCTTGTAGACCTTGAAGTTTTCAAAAGATTCTAACTTAATTCTGAGAAAGCAAACTGCAATCATTCTTTTATAATCATCAACTAATAACATAAAGTATTTATCACCTTTTAAACCCTTTGTTGTAGTTGGTACAACTAGATGAGTATGCACAATTTTTAGTGGTCTTGTCATTTAATATTCCTGTGATTTGAACCTGGTCTTTTTTTTCTTTCCTTGTTGACAATGCTTGCATAAAGTGTTGGTTGGTTTTGTGATCTGGGGAATTTATCTAAATGCTTCCCTTTTGTTGACTTTGACAAGGCTATCAAAATGTATTTGACCCATTATTTTGTGCCATAGCCAATTTTCATCTTCCTTTCCTAGGAAACACTTTTCATTTCCAATTTTACTTAATACATATATGTTGCTTGAAGTTCTCACAGTTGTTGCAATCAATTTTCCTGAACCTTCTTTTCTTATCTCGCACTTTTGTGGATCAAAAGTAACTTTATGAACTTGTTCACACATTTGACTCACACTTAGAATATTATGTTTCATATCTTCTACTAGTAGAACATTTTTTGCCTTGGTATTCTTGTTCCCAATTCTGACTGTGTCTTTTCCAATTATTTTAGTTGAATCATCATTTCCGAAGGAGACTGGTCCATCTCTTTCCTTTCTTAATTTAAGAAACATGTCTCCATCACCTGTCATGTGTTTTGAAAATCCATTGTCAACATACCAACCACATTTCTTCTTCTTATCTTGTAGAGCGAGTGTGCATTCTTCATTACTATATTGATTCTTCTTT
Source organism: Picea mariana (assembly GCA_032191745.1). Classification (NCBI taxonomy): domain Eukaryota; kingdom Viridiplantae; phylum Streptophyta; class Pinopsida; order Pinales; family Pinaceae; genus Picea; species Picea mariana. The sequence continues at coordinate 29,822 of JASDQU010711002.1, forward strand.
ATTATCCATGTCCTTTTCTGAGGTTCCTGTCTGTGACTATTATTGTTCTGTTGTGGTTCTCTAGGAGGGACTATCATTCTGCAATCTTTGGCAATGTTTCCAAAGTTTTTAAATTTGTAGCATTCCACTTCAGTGCTCAAAGATTCAAACCTATTGTAACTTCTTCTCTGTGTTTCACTAGGCCTTCTTAGATAACCATTTTGTGTATGACTTTCAAAGTTGTTTATGTTCTTGTTGTTAGCTCTGCAATTCACAGCTTTATGTCCAAAATTATTACATGCATAACATAAACCAAAACATATAGCTTGATACCTGGGAGTTGAAGATGTTCTGAAAGGAGGTACTCTTATGAATCCTTCTTCTTCCTGAGGCCTATCTGTTTCTGTTGGTCATTGATTCTGAAATCTGAATCTTCTCGATGGTGGAGAGTCCCTGTCATTTTCTTTGTAGACCTTCCTATCCCCTTTAATTCTTTCCGCATAGATTTTTGTATGTGTTTCTTGTTATGTTGTTTTGGAGCTTGATCCCTTTTCTTTCTGATTGTATCGAAGTCCAGACTTGTCATGATGAGATTTTTGACTTTTGATAAAGTCATTCAAAAATTTTGAGCTATTCTGCATATTTTTCTTTTGAAGATCCTTTCTTAATGTGACAATTTCTTCTTCCAAATTTCCAATGATCATGTCTCTTCCTTCTAGCTATTCTTTGAGTGCTTCTTCAATTCTTTTATCTTATTCAATTTGAACCTTCAAATTTGTGATCATTTGTTCTAGTTCCTGAGTGTCATCTTTCTTGTCTAGTTCTTCTTGTAGTTTCTTGTTTTTCTTCTTTTCTCTTCTGATAACTTCTATGGAACACAAAAATTCTTCTCGGTACTCAACTTATGCCTCTTCATATTCTTCTTTGATCTCTTCATATTATTCTTTAGCCTATTCATATTCTTCTTTGGAGTCTTATTTATCAAATTCTTCTACTTCCATGAATAGAACTCTTTATGTCTCATTGTCATTGACTTCATCTTCATCTGATGATGAGATGTCTTCTTTGGTGCATAAGATTTTCTTGAAAACTTTCTTTGTGGTTCTTTTGCCTTTATATGTTTGTTTTCTATTTGAGTAACCTTCACCATTTCTCTTTTTATTATGAGGACATTTGTTAGAAAAATCATACTATCACAATTAAAACAAATCAAAGGAATTTTACCTCTATACCTGTTGTTGGTTCCCTTGTTCAATCTTCTGATAAATTTGGTCGCTTATTCATCATCTTCTGAGACATCATTGTTGCTACTATGTTCTTTTTCTTTTTGCTTTCCCTTTTTCTTTGACCTTTTGGATTCTTTGAAGGATGTTTCTTTTATATATGGATTTTATTGTTCAGTTCTCATTTCATATGCTGTGAAGATTCCATGTAGTTCGTCCTTTCTTATTGAGTTTAGATCTAATCTTTCTTCTAGTGCTGATATCTCAGGGTCAAATCTTATAGGAAGAGATCTTAGTACCTTTTGAACAATTACATATTCTTTCATTTATTCTCCCAATCCCATGATTGCATTTATTGTTTCATCGAATCGTAAAAAGTAAGCTGCAATGTTCTCATCTTCCTTCATCTTTAGTTGTTTGAACTAACCTCTATAAGTTTAAAGCTTTGTTGCTTTGACTTTTGAATCTCCTTCATAAATATTTCGAAGTTTGTCCCAAACCTCTTTAGTAGATTTACAATGTGCAACTTTGGTGAATATCAATTCTCCAATACCATTCAAAAGCACATTTGTGGCTTTGAAATTATTTTGACCGAGTTTGATTGCTTTGTCATTTGTCGGTGGAACTATTGGTGTTGTGTATCCATCTACAATTGATTGCCAAATTTCAAATCCCCGTGCCTGTATATATGTCTTCATCCTTATGCTCCAAAATGCATACTTTTTTCCATCAAATTGTGGTATTCCATTTTTATACATGTTGTTTCTCTCCATGATCTACCTTTCAGTAGTTAAACTGATTTCTGAAGGAACATGCTATGATACCAATTGTTGGATTACTAAGAGGGGGGATGAATCGGTAATAGAGAAATTTAATCCTTTTTGTCCATATAATGCAAGTGTTATATCAATGTAGCATTATCATCTAATATTTGCAGAGTAAATAAACAATGAACAAATGAACAATCATACACATACACAGTACACCAGTGTTTTTACATGGAAACCCAAAGAGAGAGAAAACCACATAATGCTTTTTCTTATATGTCTTGAAGAATTACATTCATTGAAAGCACCAACTTCCTTTTTTTTCCAGTTGCAACTGGAAGGAGGCACGAACCTCCTAGTTTCTCAAGCTACAACTTGAAGGAAGCTCCAACTCCCTAATTCTCTGGCTACAACCAAAAGGAGGATACAACCCCCTATGTTCTCCATCTACAACCGAAAGGTGGCTACAACCACCTATCCTTGCCCCGTCCAATCTCCCTAAAGTACCAGTAGAATGATGGAGCCATTTTCACACTATAAATGTGAGATATACCATTGTATAACTAAAACATCCTGTACCACTGACCTGCAACCAACCTGTACAGCTACCTTGTAATCAATATGTACCTGAACTGAACATGTATCAACAAAATACAAAATATATGCGATCTATAGTACTGCAACCCACGTATGTATGTGTTCTATCTATGCAACAACCTACGTATGTACACGTTTCGTCTGTTATGCATCCTGTGTATGCCTTCTGAAACTAGGGATAGACGACCTGTAGTTTTGCAACATATATATGTATGCGCCTTCTCTATACAACAACCTATGTATGTACATGTTTAGTCTATTATGCAACCTACGTATACCTTCTGAAAACTAGGGTTTTCTTTTTCTGAAGGATTATGACCCTCTGCAACTTCTTTCACATAGATCTACAACCTGTCATTGTATCCAGACTATAATTATACCTTTTGCATCCATCCTCATACATAACCTTTACCCAAAAACTTTATATCTCTCTCTAGTCATGTTCCATATCAGTGTGTGTAATCATGAACAAGTATAATAACCCTCATATGATCTAGAAATAAAATCCTTTCTGATGTTCAGCCTCTCAATACATCAACCACTTCACAAATACAAGCTCTCAACCATGTACCACAAAAACCCTTAGCCATATACCAAGAAATACAAGATGTTCCTCAACTTTAACAAGAATTATCATTGATAAATATATCAACACTGTATTTGTGTAGATCTGACTTATACATAAGATCACATGCAACCACTAGTCTCTCTAGGGAGAATTCTCAAATCTCCATAACCATTTTTCATCCATACATCAAAATCCAACTATTCATAGAAATAAGACATACCTTTTGAATCAATGGATAGATCTGATGTATCTTAGCACTGTAGACCTTCTTGGGAGCTTGATCTTAGAAGCTACAACCTCTGCATCTTCATCTTCTCAAATTTCCATGGCTTTACCTACATGTACGCACCCTAATACACTGCCAGATCGTGTATGTATGCACCCTAATACACTTTCAGCCCACATATGCCTTATAAATTAGGGTTTTTTAGTATTCACTGTAATTCCAAAACTTTCTCCATCAACCCTTTGTACTACCTCAGACTTTCACAACTTCAGATGTATCAATGAGTACTTGCAATAAGCCTTACACAACAAAAGATATTCAATATGTTCAAGTGTGATTAAATGAGAGAGCCTTGCCTCTTATTTATACTTTCATGTAGCATCCCACTTTTCTTATTTTAGGGAGCTCTCCATTGACTTTATTATTTAAATAATTTATTTTGCAAACACTTCGACTTTTGGGGCTTCTATATGACTCATGAGGGTCCTCCAACTTCTCATGTCCATAACTCTCTAACCATGAGGAGTTATGTGATGTTTCAAATACCACCGGAAATGGCATGACATGTACTATCCATATAGAATAGACTTACCTACAAATATATCAAAATTCATACCATTATTAATCAAACAATATTGGGTCCATTAGCCAAACCATGTGCTACCAGAATTCTCTACCGGAATTTCTTCAAGGGTTCACATCAATGACAACCAACCTAATTAATCAACAGAAACTGATGCAGAATTAACTTCAACCACCATTGGTACACTTCACTTAATTAATGACACAACAAACTTAATGATTTATAAAATTTAACATAGAGGTGCAGCCATTTTAACCCAATACACCAATATTGTTTATAGAAATGCATCGGGACATATAGTTCTCGACTTGACATAGCAGGGCATCTAATTGGGCACCTCATTCCTAGTGCTCTATCCTTTAAAACACACAGTGAAATGAAACATCGGTGCTTGACTATCATAGTGGTACCAGTGTGTTAATAGTAACACATCACACTGCTTCGGCTATGATAATGAAATTTAACTTAGCAATTCCCATTAGTCCAATGAATGCACAAGTGTCCTAAAGAAAACTACACCAGGGAATATTTGTAATAACCAATTAGAGAAGTGTGACTTAGTACATGCACCATTGAAATCCGTGACAGTGTGACAATAGTCGTGGTGCATCGGTGCGTAAATCTTAAACGTATGCACTTGAAAAATAAACAGTGTGGTTTATCTCCGGTAAGTCCCTATTAGCAATGTGTTAGAAATGAAATGCAATGATAGACATCATGTTGGTTCTCTAGTAGAAATGGAACATCGGTTCTTTCATCTTAACAAAGGGAACCATGAATTTGCGAGCCATAAATTTTAGCGTTCTGGTGGTGGTGCCTCTTTGTTAAAGAAATGAACTGGTGTTGTTAAAAGCACTAAATCAATATGGTTAAAAGCATTGAGCTGGTGCAGAGTGTCCTACAGGATACACTGTTGGGTGGTGATTTGTCTTATATATCACACTAGATTCAAGGAGTATGTTTTGTTTGTGACGAACCAATTTCTTTTAATATTTTTTTGCAAAAAAGATAATATATATATATATTAAACACATGTCATTTATATATGTATTTTTTTATAATTTAAATTTATTTTATCTATATATATGTGCCTAACAATATTTGTATGTGAATCAGAGATGGTGACAACAAGAGGAGAAGGAGGAGGAGTGACAACAAGTCTAGATGTACATATTTTTGCATGAGTGGGAGGCTAGGGAAAGGGAAATGGAGTTTTTTCCTCACCCTCTTTCACAAATGACACATGACCTTTTGATGGATATTGGCCTCCTAAATATTTTTTATAAGGGTACATACCTTAGAAGGAACTCTTTGTTGTTACAACCATTGATATTTCGTTGGGATCATTCGAGACAAGGGTTCAGGGTCAGTCACTATATGTAATATCATCCCATGGAGGAGGATGTATACTTCATCACTAGGTTGTCTAGGAGGGGGGATAATTTTCCCCATTTCCCTATGCTACCACCTAGTTTTATAGGAGAGACCCAACTGACATATGTGAAGAGATATGTTGGTGCACATGTTCATTTGACATTAGAGTTCTAAGTTTGTTGTGGTCAGCTATGTATGTCTTCATTTGAGAGAATGGATGCTAGGTTCTTGTGTATTAAATGCTCTTCACACTATCACAGTATAGCTCCAATGGGAAATGCATTAGTTTCTCTATATTGTATTATGTATATAGTTTATTGGAGACGCCCTGATTGTATAGGTGGGAAGATGTTTTTTTGAAATATTTTTGTCATGAATTATATCACCGTCATGTTTTTTTTTTTTTTGAGTGATGAGATTCTTCCCATTCATGTTAGACTTGTATACACTACATTTTTAGAGGGTTCATGCCACTCGTCCAGAAGTACCTCTCTTTCCTACTAGGACTTTTTTTGATGTGCATATGCACATGTGGGCGTATTTGATGCCCAATTGGGGAAAGCACAAGTTTCCCATTTATCTAATTGGTAGGGTGGTGTGTGATTTATTAGCTAGTGAGGACAATCCTTTCCTAGATATCGCTGAGTACCCACATGCAAGGATGGATTGGAGAACATGTCCAAACATCTGATTTACAATAGAGGACCCAACATATGAGAGAGGTAATATTATCATTATGTTTTGATCAATCTATTTGCATATTTGTATGTTTTATTTAATGCACATGTAATTTATTATAAAATTTTGTTTCGATTATCTTATTATCATTATCTATTGTTTTGCAGATATTGACACATATGTTGGGGATGTGCCTCCCTAACATGGGGATGAGGTGATGGAGGAGGAAGAGAACCAACCTCCACTAGTATAGATACCCCACATTCCACGCATGTCGTATATGAGAGATTGGCTAGAAGTGGTGGATCAACTATGTCATGTCATGACTAGTCACAGAGTGGTCCCTGCACTCGTTAGAGACATAATACATGCGGAGGATATCTCTACTATATGTATTTTTTTTCCTTGTTACATGACGATGTTGATGCGTCATATTTTTGGTGTCCTCAACTTCATCAAGACGTTGAGGGGTGCTTCACGTGTTCCCACTACATCTAGCTCATTAGAAAATCCATCAACATTCTCTACTCCACCACATGGTCCTCCTCCTCCTCCTCCTCCTCCTCCTCCTCCTGATTCTACTCCATATCAGTGAATTGCACCATATACCGATCCTCATGCTTCCCCTCCACACATTTTTGAACCTGAATCCATGTCTAATCCTCCTCCTATTCCTCCTCTTACCTCCCCTCCACATGTGTCTGAACCCTCATCCACATCTTCTCCTCATCCTCCTTTTCCTCCACATGCATCACTATATTCTACTGATCCTCCCCCTCCTTATCTACTTGTTTCACCATCCATTGATCATTTTCTTTCTCTTGAGTCCACATGTGTCACCATCCACCAATCCCCCTCCTCCTCTTGTTCCTCCACACATCTCAATATTTTGATGCTTTGGACACTATGTTCACATCAGGTACCACTGCACATATTCATGATATTGATAGAGAGACATTCGATAGTGCACTTTTGTCAAAATTTATTTATGATATAGTTTTCATTGATAGAGGCTCCACCTCTGGTAGAAGAGACATTGATTCACCTAGCTTTGGTGGTGGACCTAGCTAGTAGTGGTGTTGATTGACATTTATATTGATTGTTTTATATTTGAATCGATATCTATATATGACATACTTATTACATATTTTGTTGAGATATGTTTGACATGTATATTCATATGTGTATCACTCATTTATATTATCTTTTACATATACTTTTTTGGTTGTTGTTGTTATTTGATTTATAAAATGTATTATGAGTATGCTAATGACGAACATTGTTAATGATTTCTCTATTTTTAAAGTAAATTTTATATGTATCACTCGTTTAAATTTACAGTTTCCATATATTGTTTAACTTTACTTTATGAAAGAATTTAATTTGGATTGTGATTGCAAAAAAATTATAGCCATTAATGCCATATAATGTTTAATTGTTATTCAAGGTGAATTGTTTGTTGTCCAACATGATATAATATGTTGATTAAACGTGTTTAGAAACAAAAATAATTAAATATGATGAGTGAAATGATTTTGATTTGAATATTTATGTCTTTTTCATATATTATAATAATAACATTATAACAATTATTCACTAATAGTAATGATGATGATGTAATAATAATGTTATTTTTTAATTTTTATTATTCAAAGATTACAAGACAAAATTATTATATTATATTAATATTTAAGTTTTAGAAATATTTTCTTAATTTATATTATCCAACAATTATAATATACCAAATTTATTCAATTAAATTTAAAATAAAGAATATAGAGAATAATAATACATTTTGATCTACACACTTTCGATGAAATGGTTTCACAATTTTTTAAGCTAATACAAACTTTATGAATCTTCTATTAAAAAATAATATCACCCAACATTTAATAATAAGTTATTTTAAGAATTAGTAAAATTGACAAAGGTTTCTATACTTTGAGATAAGTATGCATCACTAAAAAATTTCTTGATTCTGACTAGGCTCTAGAAAAGGACTCTTTAGAATTTCCATGTCCTTCTTATATTGATGCTTATTTCAAGGCCAATGCAACAATAATGATCAATACAAGTTTATATTATTATAAAACTAAAGGATGGAATGGAATAGGTGAAGGTCGTGATAGTTGCACTAGTTAATGTGGGGAATGTCATCAAAGTTGGTAATGCTAACACCACAAGTGTAGATGTTGCACATAGTTATTTTGTTGGAATTGTACTTATAAGTTCCATCAAAGTAAGTATATATTTATCTAAATTTTTATTTATTCAAATAATAAAAAACGATGTTTGAATAATTTTTAATATCTTCTTGTTTTGTTAAATAAAATAAAATTTAAACTAAATTTACACTAGTGTACACCGACTTTGTCATATCTCAATTAATTCTTAGTAATTCAAAGGTTAACATAAATATATTTTAATGCAATACAACATAAATTTTCTATACTAAACAATAAATATGACAATAAAAATATATCAAAACCACATCTTATGCTTGTACTATTTAATGAATTTTCAATATGTTGGTTGTAAATGATTGTTAACTTTTCATATCCAACATAATTATAAAATGAAGAAAAAAAAAACATGTTCATTCTAGATACCCATAATAAAATGACACATCCAATATTCATTGCTATCACCTTGATTATCTTCCTTGCTTGGCATTGTAATATTGTTTTTCTCAAAAATATGTTGAGATCATAGATCATGTCTCCATACAGACCACCAATCCCCATCCAACACATCCAGGTAAGAAAAAGTTGGTTGCAATGTTTTGGGAAAACATAAGGCTCCTTATTTTCAACCCACATTTTTTAGAGATAATACATATTAGCCCACTATTACAATCTTCCTTTACATTTATATGGTCAAAGGTATCCCACCACTTGAAACAAAAAATAACACATTGAAACAATGAAAAGTATACTTCCATGATCTCTTATATCTTTTTAACGTAACCTAACTTCCACTTTATCAAGTTTTCACCATGGTGGCTAGAACGACTTTATTGGTCGAACTTGACCTCCACTTCACAATCTTGTGTGATGTGTCCATAATCAACATACTCCGTGTGAAAATGATGTCGATATGACCACATAGATGGGAGCAAATGCACCTGTAAAACTATGAACAAAGGACGATGTCATATGTCTAATAACCGAAGCATTAATAAACACATAGTACGTGTTACAATTGAAATGTGCAATATTATAAATAGAGCATGGTATGCATAGAGGTTATTACATAATTTCGGCACTCGATCCCTATGTTTAGTGCATACATATCTTCTTCATGTGGGTTATGACCGTAGGCTGCATATTTCTCTTGTATCTAGTCAACCACCCAATTGTTGGGACATCGTTTTGAAATATTTTCTTTTAAATGATCAAGATAAGGCATGATTCTACCATTAAAACGTCTGAATGATTTCATGTCATTGTTCCATTTCCTTCTTTTATCTTCATACAATGTGACCCATTATTACATTTCCTCCATGTTGTAAATAACGAATTTATTGATGCCATCCATTTTTAATTTCACTTATGTATACAAAAATTCAAAACGAATAACATGAGATAAAAAATATATTATCAACTTAAAGAACAAATTTATTGATGGGATCAAAATTTATAAATTCATTGATATATAAAATAATTCAAAACAAATAGTATGGGAAGATATATATATATA
>JASDQU010711003.1:13973-27803 GCA_032191745.1 Picea mariana
AGCCGCAACAACAACACCTCACTCATCACCTTTTCAACTATTGTAATAGCATTCTGTTACGGGAGACCAGGATATCCTATTTCAGTATAGAGATTTGATCTGACTAAGAATAGGATTCAGAGGTGCACATGTAATTTGATGATCAAATTGTATCGAGGGGATTCTCCTCTTTAAATAAGAGTAAATCATCATTAGAGAGGACATTCTTTTTTGGCTAAGAAAGGATTTACAGAGAAGGACATGTTTTACTTCAGACATTGTAACATGATACAGTTGACAGATGAATAAAAGATTGTTCTGATCATTTCTTTCTAGTTCCTTTCATTTCAGGGGAATCTTGTGAGAAGGCAAGGCCCACCTTCTTCACAAGATTCACCCATTAGCTTTGTAGTGTGTTAGTGTTATTTCTGTTCATGCCTTGATTAAATTATGTTTTGCTAAAACACTACTTTACTGAACTCTATTTTGCTGAAACACTGCTTTACTGAACTCTGTCTTGCTGAAACTCTGCTTTACTGATTGTTACATTGTTTTCATATGATTCATGCTTGGGTAACTATTAATCATTCTAGTTAGAAATCCTGTTTGGTGAATTTATGAAAGAATGATAATTAGGGACAGGTGCTGAAGATTCCTGCTTGAGGAATAGGGTCCTGTTCTCTGTTAAGAGATAGTTAATCTTCAGTGCATGTCAATCATTTTTTATTAGTAATGAGTTCATGAAAGTGTGCTAATCGGAAACAGGTGCTGAAGATTCCTGCTTGGGGAATAGGGTCATGTTCTTTGTTAAAAGATAGTTATCCTTCAGTGTGTGTTAATCATTTCGATTAGTAATGAGTCATGAAAGTGTGATGATTGGAAATAGGTGTTGAAGATTCCTTCTTGGGGAATAGGGTTCTGTTCTCTATTACAGAATAGTTGGTCTTTCCTTTTGCAGTATCTTGAAGGATTTATTTCCTAGGTTGTTATTTTCTTAATGTCATCCAGGATTCTTTGGATAGTTATTTCTTTAAGATTTGAACTCTGCAATAGGTAGGTTGCTTTCCTGTAATTCAAAGTAGAACTTCAGTTTGTTCAAGGAAAGGTGTGTTTAATGTATTTTTACTACAACTCTAGATTGCTTTTGAGATTGAGAATATACAGTGTGTGATTACCTTTGAAATAAACAGACTTCCCTGGGTTGACAATTTATGTAGCACTTGATTGTTTATTTAAATAAGCTATTATAGTGACCAACAGTTATGTTCTTTTTCCTTTTCCTTTTCCTTTTCCTTTGACCTTTTGCATGCTTTGAAATATGCTTCTTTTATATCTAGATTTTTCTATTCAATTCTCATTTCATATGTTGTGAATATTCCATGTAGGTCATCCATGCTTATTGAGTCTAGATCTACTCTTTCTTCTAGTGTTGATATCTTAGGGTCAAATCTCATAGGAAGAGAGATTAGTACCTTTTGAACAATTGCATATTCTTTGATTTCTTCGCTCAATCCTATGATTGCATTTACTGTTTCATCAACTCGTAAGAATTAAGATGCAATATTATCATATTCCTTCATCTTTATTTGTTTGAACTGACCTCTATAAGTTTGAAGCTTTGCTTCTTTGACTTTTGAATCTTCTTCATAAATATTTTGAAGTTTGTCTGAAATCTCTTTAGTGGATTTACAATGTATAACTTTGGTGAATACTGATTAAAAAAGAACATTCAAAATTGCATTTGTGGCTTTGGAATTAGTTTGACGAAGTTTTATTGCTCTTTCATTTTTTTGTGGAACTGTTGGTTCTTTGTATCCATCTACAACTAATTTTCAAATTTCAAATCCATATGCCTGTATATATGTTTTCATCCTTCTGCTCCAAAATGCATACTTTTGTCCATCAAACTGTGGTATTCCATTTTTATACATGTTGTTTCTCTCCATGCTCTACCTTTCAGTGGTTAAACTGATTTTTGAAGGAACTTGTTCTCATACCAATTGTTGGATTACTTTTTTTCTTGTAGCATTCTGCTTCCGTGATTTTTCTGCCGCACTTTTCTTGCCGCACTTTTTATGACACACTTTTCTCTATCAATAATATTTGCCCAAATAACCTTTCACAAAATAAATATTCAATGATATTCAATAGGTGATTAAATGAGATACCTTTGGCTCTTATTTTTTCTTTCATGTAGCACCCTCAAGGGGTTACCTTTTAACCATCTTAACCCACTTTCCTTATTTTAGGGTTAACCCACTTATAACCACTTGTCCACTTAACCACTTTTCATAATTAGTAAGTTATCCATTAAATTTATTATTTAAGTAATTTATTTTTCATCCTCTTTGACTTATAGTACACTCATCACTTTACTTTATTATTTAAATAATTTCTTCTTTGCAAACACTTTGACTACTTTGACCTTTTGAGGCTTCTAGATGACTCATGAGGGTTCTCCAACTTCACATGGCTATAACTCTCTAACTGTGAGGAGTTATGTGACGTTCTAAATACCACTGGAAATGGCATGACATGTACTATCCATATAGAATAGTCTTACCTGAAAATATATAAAAACTCATACCATTATCCATCAAACAAACATGGGTCCATTACCCAAACCTTTGTGCTACCGAAATTCACTACCAAACTTTTGTCAAGGGTTGAAATCAATGAAAACCAACCCAAATAATCAAAATATCACTTGGTTCCACCATTACATCATCTTTTGGCATGAACCCGTCATCTTTTTGTTTTCCCGAACAACTTGGGTGTTTATCTTTTTCCACAATTCATGTAGTGGTAATGCTGGTGCTTCTTCTTTACTAGAAAAATCACTTACCAAGATAATCTTGAATCAACAAATTGCACATACATCTTCCTTTGCACATGGGTCAAGTAATATTCTTTCTTCACTATTTCCACACATGCACACACTAAGTTATTTAATTGGTTGTTCCATAGGTCAGATAATCGACAGTCAAGCCATTCATACAACCACGGTTCCAAAAGATACTCGACATCCATCTCAACCATCGCAGATTAGCACACCATACATTGGAGGTCAATCTTCAATGGGAGGCCAAACTTCATCTTGGGGGAAACCTTCATCTACAGGGAAACTTTTTACCAGGGGGAAACCTATAAGGTTGTAATATCAACCTTCCTGGGGAAACTCTGCTCCTACTAGTCCTTCTATCCCTACTACCACTAGCGTGTACCCTGGACATCCATTTCAGGGAACTTCAAACCCTTTGTGGGCAGGGATGATTTTAGGGATGAAAATTTATTTTAAAATGTAGAAACCTTGACGAATCTTAGTAATCCTTCATATGCCAACTATAAATGTTGGGTGATATTTTTGATTTTATATAATTTTTATAAATTTTTGTCGTTTTTTAAGGTAAAATAATTTTATCCTATAGAATTTGGGTGATTCATTTTTAAAATACCGAATCTCGTTTTTGGAAAAACCATGGAAAATAATCCCATGAGCGAAATTTAGCCCCTAAAATCATCCATGTTTGTGGGGTCAAACCAGCCCAACATGCATTCTTTCGCAAGGAAACTCTCCCTATCAATCCATAAACCCCATGATTCCAATGTAGTATTCCCTTCAACCTCAATACATGGGGGGAATATCAGGTCATTCTCATTATATAGGAGGTACATATGTTTAGTCACAACACATGGGTGGAAAACTAGGAAAACCACCTTCTTTGGGTGGTAAATTAGGAAAACCCCCTTACATGGGTTGAAAACTTAGGATACCACCATATATGGGAGGAACATCTAGCTTTTCCATCTCTTCACAACCTAGATAGGATCCTACTAGTGTTCCCATGCCATATGATTACCACCAGTATCCACAAGACAATTGATAACCTCCATTATTGGATATGTTATATGTGCCAGATATGTCAAGCTTGACCAATGATCCCATCCAACATGCTCCATTTTGACCCACCATCCCTTCCAAATTACTGTCTAACATCCTGAAATTCGATGAAAAACCTAGATAAGATCCTAACAATCATGTTATGACTTTCCATTTATGGTGTTCTTCCAACTCTTTGATGGATGATTCCATCTGTATTAGACTTTTTAAGAGAAAAATTACAGGTGCCACAACGAAATGGTATATTGAGTTGCCGTGTAACTCCTTTGTCAACTTTAATTCTCTTTCCATGGTTTTTCTAATGCATTTTCAATTACCTATATGGTATGATACCGATCCTAATATTTTTAACTCACTCCAACAATCATACTCCACCCACATATCCAATCATATTCATGAGTGGAGATGACGGAGAAATTTTATTAAAGCCCCCACTCTAGACCAACTCCTCATGGATTGGTTTACAAAGTCTCTCTTTCCTCCCATCGCTCATGATGTTGCTATGGGAAAATTTGTTACTAAGGAGAATGCTATCATTCATGTTCATTATTTGGACTTGGTTTACTCCCAATCCGACACACTTTTCGATATGATCCCTAACACTCCTCATTCATCAAAAAATCCAACAAAACCTGCTCTAGAAACAAGTTTTGTTTCAAACACCAAAACCACTTCCGCTCCTACTCAAACCTCTGAGGTGAATGTTGTCCAATCCTCTTCATCTCAACAACCAGGAGGTAAGAACAAAAACAAGGGTAAATCCAAGGAATATTCTAACCAGCAGGATAATCCAAAGACTGTTGATACTCAACTGACTAGGAATCCTAAGTTTCCTTGTATGATTTTTGAGGAAGACCACTACATGAAAGACTACCCTCGTCATGAGGTAGTATATAATTTTTTAAGGGTACCTCCCAACTGGTTCAACAAAAAAATATGGTTGTGCAAAATCCTGCCCCTCTGCAAGGAAGAAATGCAGGTCATTCCCACCATGGGGATGTCTTCACAAGTTCCTCTGAGGTTTACATGTTTAAAGTGGTTAATGTTAAAGCTAGAGTGAACTATTATGACACTCCTCTAGGTGATCAGACTAAGGGAATGGATACCGATGAACCCTCCACATATACTCCTCCTCCATCTTCAAATCCTCTTCAGATTGAGAATCCAACCTATGACACATTATTGCACCCACCCAAGAGAGTAATTCGAAAAGTGACATTTAATCCAAATGCCCGTGCTGCCAAAAACTACAACATATTTGAAGATTTTTCATAGACACCTTGTTCTATGCTAGCCCTTGATGTTTTACAGAACTTTCCAAGTCAATGTAGAACCCTGTTGTCAACCATTGGAGCTATGGATTCATAGGGGTCAAATCTGATCATGTTTAATCTAGATTACTTTAAGGAGAGTCTCTCCCACAACCTAACATTCCAAATTCAATTTTTTTTGGTGGAAAGAATGGCCATTGTACTATATTGGATGAGGGAGCCTCCACCTATGTCATGTCTTTTCCTTTTTGGAGAGCCCTAGATTATCCTAAGCTTACCTCCTCTCTGAGCACCTTGAAATCATTTGATGGTCATGGTTTCAAACCTGATGGACTCTTGACATATTTCACTATGACATTGAAGGGTAATTCTATTTCGGTCGATATCGAAGTACTTGATGAACCCATGGATTACAATTTTTTAATTGGTCGTAGTTGGTTCTATGCAATTACTACCATCACATATACAATTTTTTGTGTCTTACGATTCCCCCATCAAGGAAAAATTATCACTATTGACCAACTAGACTATATAACTCTAGATCTCCAAAATGTTGTGATGGATGATGTCCCTTTTCTTGGGAAGTCTATTCTTCGGAGTGTAGGGGTAGATCTCCTTAAGAATTCCTCACTGATGGGGGTTTTTTCTTTACTTGCTTCTATCAACCCACAAGTTTTCACATTAAATATGATTTTGACTTAGGTATGACCATCTATAGAATTATATGATCCTTTGGTAATACCTGGTCTTGATGAGCATAGTTCATTGTCTTTGTCAATCCCGTTAAAACATGAAACATACCCCCCTCCATTTCAATCGAGTCTCACTCTAGATCGCGTACTTGAACCTTCTTTTCCTCTGCCTCGTGAAAATGTTCCCATTATTAACTAGCCTCCTAAAAGAGGAAATAAGAGAAGTTGTTGGAGGAAACAACGCTTAGGGGGAAAGGTCACCATCCTTTGGGCATCGTGATGGATCAAACCCACTAGCTTCTCTCATGTAAGATGGGGGAAAAACACCACTAGAAAGACATGCTGCTAGGAGTGATCCTCACTTGGTGGTCATTCCTGTCATAACATAGTACTCTTTTCTATAACTAGCTTAGTATTTGTTTTTTCTCGTGCTCTTTAATACATAAGGATACTTTACTGAGCTTAGTATTTGTTCTTTCTTGTGCTCGTTAATACATGAACATAGGTTATCGAGTAAAATTTTATCTCTTTTTATGACTCATAAAAGATATATGAAAAAGGAACTCTTTGGAGTCTCCTTTAAGCTCTTTTTAGAGTCTCAAAACATGAAAATATTTCCGGGTGAGATTTTTTCCTTTCACACTCCTTAAAAGGTTAGAAAGGGCGTCTTTTGAGTGATATTTTACCCCTTTTTCGGCCTAGTTAGACTAATTACGAAAAACAAATACTCTAATCAAGCCTGATTAGAAGAGTTATCCTAGGTATCATTTTATACTTTTTCATACCTGGGGAACTAACTTTATGAAAAATTCCATTGTGGAGTCTTATTTATCGAATCTTTTCAGACTCTCAAAATATGAAAAGACCATATATTTTTCTTTCCTTGGACTAGTAAAATCTACACAAGGACCCATCTAAGACCAAAACCTTCCTTATTTAGGTTCATTAAACATGTGAATATGGAACTCATCAAAGATAAGTTAACCTATCATTTTTTATCCTCCTCGAGATCGCTAAAAAACAAAGAGGTACTCGCATATCTGGGTGGGGAAAAATTTGAGAAGTGGGTCAGGCCTTTCATTTATGGCAGCTTGATGTTGCCCTTACACATGGAACTTGTTTGAATCCCATGTGTCATCATACTATTTTGAATCCTTCAGAAGAAAATCTTTGGTTGTCGTCTCATTCCATGTGCCATCATTCGATTTAGACTCCTTCGAAGAGATCCATTGGTTTTCGTCACATCAACATACTTGGTCTTCATGGTTTGTTGAGTCAATGCTTCCAAGTCATTAATTTTACCACCATATGTTCAATGGAAGTAAACCTTTTCATTTTCACCCTTGTGTCAGTTCACCATCATTTGATCCATAACTCCTTATCATTTTCCTTATTCATTTCATGTCGATGATAGGGTATACATCATGGCCCTCCTTCGACCAGTCTATTTCCATCGACATCAACACATTATCCGAGAATTAGAATAAGAAACCAATTAATAACTTGGATCCTACATGCCTCAATGGAAGGATTCCTCACTTTCAACGGTGGGTTTTACATTATTGACCCCTGATTGATTGATTCCACGAGTGTTCGAATTCATATAATCAATTCACATTCGATGGTGTGTACTAAGAGTACCTTGGGAGTCATTGTCATCATTGTTGATTTCCCTTACACTTGTTAATGGTATAAATCACTGACTGGTAATAAAGTGATTTCTACCATGTTCAACATCAATCCATCCATTCACATGGATAAATTCACTGTATTCGAGATAGGGATTGAAGACTCTGGGGGGCTATCCAATAAACATTCATTCTTTGTTATCTTCCTTCCCTAGGATGCAATGGAGATTATGAATTTTTGATATACACTGTGACATGGATCCACGTTGTATTGGTTTGTGGCTATGTTATGTCATGTTGTAGCCCCACTATGTACAATCTCATGGCTACACTTTGATCGAGTCATGGAGATATGGATCCACATTGTATGTTCAATGGCCATATCCTTAGTTAGTTCTTTCATGGATTCGCAGTGTATTGGTCCACTGCCATGCTTTGGGTTAGATGATTCTAAGTATGGTTATGCCTACCTCGGGGATGATATATGTATATGGATAGATGTTTTCTTTCTTTTCCAAAAGGTGTTCTGACTTCAGTCCCTTGATTCCACATTATTACAAAGTGTTTCAACCATAATTTTTCTTTTCTGATCTCACACTTTAGGGGGAATATTTTACACACCATTTTGTCACCCTTTTCTAAGTGTCATAAGTGTTTCACTTTGCTTTTCTAAGTGTCACAAGTGTCTCACTTCACTCTTCTTGGTGTCATTGGTGTTGCAAATTCCATGGTCCATTCTTCTAAGTGTTGTACCTTATTTATCACACTTTTACTATGTGTCGCCACTGCAACACCATGCATGAATGATCCATTACATCCCCTTGAGCATCAAGAAGAAGAAGACACTCATTCATGTCTTCATTTGACCATGGACACTCCCATTTTCACTCTAGGGGAGTGACCATACCATTGAAACAATGTTATGGGAGAGACCATGTCACTTTGTCTACCCTTTTAGGGGAGAGACCATCTTGATAATGTCAAATTTCATGATTCTAGGGGAATATTTTGAGAAAAATCGAGGATCTTATTGGGTTGTTTTCTTGGTTTTGTCACTGTATTAGTTCGAACATGGATTCTATGCTATGACTTGAATAACCTTGTTATGAATATAACTAATCCATTACCAAGATCCATTATTTTGTAAACCAAGTCCACAATTTATCCTAAGTGGTTGAGCTCCTATGAATCTATATAACCAGGCCATTTCATAGTGAGAGGGGATGGGAAAAGAAGATATACATCAAACCTATGATCTTGTGAAAGAGATCCAAATCTTTGTGAAGAAGTTGAGTTGGATCCATGTTCAAGGGATGAAGAAGGAATCTTGGAGGATTGAAACATCATCGGGTTGTAAACGTATTTCTTTTCATTGAATATAAGAACTTGTCCTATCTCTCCTAATCTATCTTGTTCATTTCTTGTCTATTTGATTACTTGGTGTAAGTTATCAAGTTGGTAGGGTTTCTATTACCTAAGCATAGATAATAGTAGGAGAATATTTATTTGTTCTTGTAGGTTTGAATTCACAAGGGAGATGGTTGGATTGGAGCTCAACCATTGGAGTGACAAAGAAAAATGTCAAAAAACAAGTGCACATACCTTCTCTCCTTCTCTCTCAACCCTCCTGCAAGAAAATAGGATAGTTAGCTAGGAGGATGTTAGTGTTCATTTGTTAGAGGTTGTCTCACTTGTAGGAAACCCAAGTGAGGGGAACTTAAATTGGAGACTCCACTGGGGAGATACATATAGTTCTTATTATCTTTATATCCCTTTGAATCCTTTGAATTTATCTATACTTTTATTCTTCTTCTTTGGCACCCCTGCACTCATCAATTCCCTGACTTTTTTCTGAGAAGTTTTGCCAAATTTAATCCTCCAGGAACTCTACACAGTGTCCATTACCCCTTAGACGCCCCATGCATAACTTCCATAGAGAATCCTGGATGCTTATTTCTAAGATATTAGGGAGCATCCATCATCCCTTGGATGCCCTGTATGACATTCTAGAGGAGATTCTTTCTATAGAACACTAATGTTTGAACCCTGTTTTATGATTTTTTCTCAATTTCCTTGTGGTTGTTTGAGGTTATTTTTTGAGTCTCTATGATCAGGTCCAAATGGTTGGATGAGTGTGATCATATCTATTTTTCATAGGATTTAGTTTCCTTTTTCTTCATCCTTTTTTTCGCTTTCTTGTGTGTTTGATATTGCGTAGTCTTTTAGCCATGGAACTCCTAGTTTGTTTCTGACTATGTTTGATTGAGAACTTGACATTATCACTCATTTTAATTTCCTTCTTTTGAGTTTTCATTGGTTCATTGGTTGTGAGAATGGTGTATTACACATTTTTTTCTTTCAGTACTCATCTATTTGAGTGCACTTTGTTTTATTTCATTTTTTCCTTGTATTTATTTGTGTCGAACATAGATCGCTTTCATTTCTCTTGAAAGTTAAGAAGTGAACAAGTCTGCATATATCCTTGCACACATTATCAAACGAAGATTTGTTTTTCATTCCTTAGGAATTTTTTTAATACTCATTTGGAAGAAGAGATAGTTTTTCATGTGCATTTCAGTTTTCAGAAACATTTTCTTGGCTATTTGGCATCATATCGAACCCTAAAATTGATTTTTCCATAGTTTTGAGCTATTTCTTGTGATAAGAATAATATAACTCTTCTCCT
Source organism: Picea mariana (assembly GCA_032191745.1). NCBI lineage: Eukaryota > Viridiplantae > Streptophyta > Pinopsida > Pinales > Pinaceae > Picea > Picea mariana. Next base: position 24,131 of record JASDQU010711003.1, read on the forward strand.
TCCCATACATAGAATTCATCGAAAATAACATAATACATCCCATTCTTTTTCATTCTGTTGGAGTTGAGTCTTTCACACATCATCAGTTTCATCTTCATGAACCCTTTGTGTAAAAAGACATTAAAATCAACCACGCACTAATAAAAACAACTAGAACATTTTTCGGTTTTAGCACATCAATAGTAGCATGGGATTAGGGTATTTGACTAGTTAAAGTGATTAAATCATCCAAGAATATTAAACATATTGTAGAACACTAGCGAGCTTACAAGTCCTACTTTCATATAAGCATAGTCATGAACCACCTCTCACATAGGGGTTAAACATGAGGTCACATGAAGAAGAGTAGTAGATATTTCCCCTCCAAATATCTACCAATTGTAGTGGACAATGTGTATATTGGGGTTTTTTTTTGAGAAACCACTGGTTTCATTTGGTATCAATGCTTTGTGAATCTCGAATCTGTTCAGGGTCCTTAGGAATCTAACTGGTCCACTTGTCTTCATATCTCTTGAAGAGCTTCATACTTTTATATCTTACCCATATGTTCGGTCTCAACTATCAACTGTACCCTCCTGAAGGCTGAGTGCGAGTTGGTAAACTTGTGTTAAGCCTTAATATTGGCTCATTACCCCTTAATTGGGGCATATTATATTAGTAATTTTATTTTATTTATGTTGTCTTTAGGGCATTATTTGTAATTATACCTCCTAGTCTCTTATATATACCAAGGAGACATTTTCATTTTGAATCATCTTGTACTTGAACATTTAAGTGGGGTAAAAGGAGGTTGCCGCCCCAAAGAGACTTATTATCTGAAATTATTTCTTTTTCAAGGCATTGAGTACTTTTTCTGAGGTTTTTCTATGCTATATTGATATTTGGTTCTTAATATATGGTATCAGAGCTCAAGGTCTTGGGGTTTTGCTGCTACATCTGAGACACCTTGGCATTTTCGCTATAACTATTTTTCTACAATGTTTCAGAAGGAACGGCTTGGAGGATATTTATTAGACAGATCAAGGTATGTTAGGTTCAAAATTCAGCTCCTGAGACCTTATAATTTCAGAGATACAACCTGTACAAGATAGGCTTTTGGAATCATCCTGAACTGAGCCATTGCAGAATTTTTGTTGTAAAAGATTTTCTGTAATGTTTCAGACCCTACACTCCAGAGGCTATTTAAAAAAATTAGTAAGGTATCCGTGGTAAAAATTTTAGCTTCTGGGTCATCTTAAATTTGTAGATACACCTTGTGTAAGATAGGGTATCTGACTAGTCCTATTGACTAGTCTCAAAAAGGTGTTCTAGGTAAAACAATCATAGCTTCTTCCTAGAGTATCCAAATTGAGTGGGACTGGTTGCATTGGATCATGGATAGTCTGTAGTATTTCAGGTGTGAGTTTCAGAATTTTATATCAATTATTTTATGTGGGGCATGCTATACAAGTGAGATCTCCGGGAAAGGTCAAAAATCGACAAGTTGTGGGGAAGTTACCATAAATTCCACTTGGCGCATCCAATTTTGATCAGACCTATGGAATTACAGAGAAGAAATATTAGAGAACTATATAAAAGAAAGTTTCATACCCAGAAGGGTAGAAACTTGGGAGATAGAACAGAAGAAATATTGTCTAGCAGAACCACCTCAAAATCAAGGTTAAAAAGTGATACTTGGCCAACATGCCACCCAAAAAGGGAACTTCTACGCCAACCAAGCCTCCAGAAAATCCTACTTGGACTCTTAATGAAGGTGAAGAAATTTGTAGGGACATAAATGATTTACAAAAGAAGATAGTTACAAAAGATGAACTACAAGAGATGATGGAGGGTTTAAAAGGAGAGATCATGGAAGTATTGAAAATTTTCATAACAGAGAAGACACCTGAAAGTGAAAATGCATCCCATGAAATTCATAATGAGGACACAAGGAAGGTGAATCAAGAATGGAGAAACTCTAGCTTTCGTTTGAAGACCAACCACATTCCTAAGATGGATATGCAGAAGTTTGATGGCAAGGACCCAATCACATGGATACTTCAGATGGAGCAATTCTTTGATCTCCATAATGTGCCACATACACAAAAGATACAAGTTGCTTCTTTATATTTAGAACCTAATAAATTTGTATGGTATCGATGGCTTTGTTCTCGCAAATCACTCGTCACGTGGACAATTTTCACGGAAGAAATGATAGCACACTATGAGGATACAAGGAGCAATACCTTCTTTAGCCAATTGATAAATCTCAAGCAAAAGGGTTCAGTTGCCAAGCACATTGAGAACTTCCAAAGATTGAATATAAAGGTAACCAATATTCCATATGAGCACTTGATTGATGTATTCATAGGAACTTTAAATGATAAAATTCAACATGGGGTTCTCCTTTTGGAACCCAAATCATTGGAGAGTGCATTTAAGGTGGCAAGAAATGTTGAAACTAAAAATATGGCTATGGCTACTAGAAGGACCAATTCTAACATCTATAAGGAGAACAATGCTCCTTCTTCTAAAACACCTCAACCTACAAGGTTGAAACCTCAACAATTGGTGGAAAGAAAAGAAAACGGTTTATGCTTTAATTGTGACATAAAGTACAGTAAGGGACATAAGTGTGGTGAGAAGAAATTATTCTACATAGATTTTGAAGAGGAAGAAGAACAAGAACATGAACCATCTCAAGATGAAAACATAGAAGCAATTTTGTCTAAAGAGTTGACTCCCACGATATCGTGTAATGCATTGGCTAGAATTAGAACTCCTTAAACCCTCAAGATCGAAGAATACATCAAAAATAAAAAGGTAATAGTCCTAATTGATTCTGACAGTACTCATAATTTCATTCACTATAAATTAGCCAAAGATCTCAATTGCTTTGTATATCCATCATCAGAGTTTCAAGTAATGATTGCAGATGGAGGAACTATCAATTTCTCAGGAAAATGAAATAAGATCAATATTACTATGGGGAAATATGTAATGAATAGTCCAATGATTGCTATACCCATGGGTGGTGCAGATGTTGTACTAGGAATCCAATGGTTACAATCATTAGGAAAAGTGGCTTTTAATTTTCAATAAATTTTCATGAAATTTTCATTGGAAGAAAAATAAATTGAGTTAACAGGTATCACAGGGAAACCCGATAAGGTGATAAGCTCTAACGAAATGACAAAATTATTGAAAAAGGGGTATCAATGCGTTATTGCACAACTATGCTCACTAGAGGTTCAAACATCTAAGCCTTCTATTCCTCAAGATCTCCAAAGGATCATTGATAAGAATTCCAAAGTATTTGAAGATATTTCCAAAGGTCTTCCACCCACTCGAAATAATGATCATGAAATTCACCTAATTCTTGAGAGTGTTCCTCCTAACATCAGGCCATTCAGATACCCTTACGCCCAGAAGAGTGAAATTGAGCGCATGGTTGAAGAAATGTTAGAGGATGGAATTATTAGACCTAGCCAAAGTTCTTACTCTGCACCAGTGGTAATGGTATTCAAGAAAGATAACTCATGGCGTATGTGTCCAGAGTATAGAGAGCTCAACAAGATCACTATTAACGATAAGTTTCCCATTCCTGTCATTGATGAATTGTTATATGAACTACACCGAGCAATCTATTTCACAAAATTGGATCTATGTTCAGAGTATCATCAGATCAGAATGA
>JASDQU010711004.1:33472-47335 GCA_032191745.1 Picea mariana
CTAACCTTCTTGGTTTTGTGAGCACCCTTTTGTGTGTTAGGTTTATCGTGTGGGAGATCTTTCTCTTAGAGAATATAGCAAAGGATTGGCTAGGTTTTCTTCCCTTTTTGAGAAAGGTTTCCCAAGATACTTCTTGTGTACTTATGCATGGTATTTCTTCTTGTGATCTTGGTTACTGCAGCAAATTGTTTATGGTGTAACTGAAATTGTCTATGGTTCAAGTAAAATGATAAAATCAAAATAAATTCCATGCTTCAGCCTAGCCTAGTGAAAAATCATGGGTCTTGAAGAACCCATTGCACAAGCATTCAAAGCTAGTCGTCCTTTTCTTCTGTAGTTTCGTATGGCCCTCTAGGGTTTGTTGCAATTACGTACGACCCTCCTTTTTTTAGGTGTTTCAACACCTTAAACTTGGACGTTGGTGCTAAAATTTGTACAGGAGTGTACGACCTCCTTCAACGCACCTCCAACAAGGTTCTGAGCATTTTGGATTTTGGGCCCTAGGAGGGTTTCACAATTTTCTGCATAAATTTCAAAATTAGGGTTTATGCAGCTCATTGAAGGAGCTCTTCAGCTCACCAGTGTTCTTCTAATTTTCAAGCCTTATTGTTGGCAGCCATAAGCCCAACAAAACCTAAGGTTACTATCCTAGCCTAGTCATTAGGTTTTCTAGCCTAGTTGACAAAGGTTTGTGAAGAATCTAAAAAATATGATGAACAAAACTATGATGGAAAACAAGCTTGATGAATCAAGCAAATACAATTCCTGGAAGCCATGACTTCAAAGAGATGAAGACATCAACATTTCAGCACTCTCAGGTATGGTTCTTACTAATGATGATACTTAGTTAATTAATAGTGGTGCCTCCAGGCACATGACCGGTTTTAGAGATCACCCGACTAAGCTTGTTGAGAAAGAGACCAATCTACATGTTGTCCTTGGAGACGATGCCAGATATAATGTGAAAGGGGTTGGAGCTTCTACCTTCCAACTAGATTATGACATGCAGCTTCAGCTAAGTGAATTACTATATGTACTCGGGATGAAGAGGAACCTTGTTTCCATTTATGCCTTAGAAGACAAAGGCTACAAGGTTACCTTTTCTGAAGGAAGAGTTCTTGCACGGCATAAGGACTCACATATAAATTCTGTCAAAGTAATTGGTGTTCGAAAAAGCAGCTTATACAAATTGACCATCAGACCAGTCCAGGCCCTGTTACATGATATTATCATCTTGAGTGAGCTATGGCATAGGAGACTTGCTCACATTCATTATAGAGCTCTCCCAGCTCTAGGTAAAATGGTAACAGGCCTTCCAGAGATACAGATTCAAGATAAAGGTGTTTGCAAAGGTTGTATTATTGGCAAGAATGTTAAAGGGTCCTTCTTGAGCAGTGACAATACATCCAAGGAAATCTTGAACTTGATACATTCAAATGTGTGTGGGACAATGATTGTTGCCTCCCTGAATGGATATTTGTACTATGTACTCTTCATAAATGATCACTCTCCGAAAACTTGGATTTACTTCCTAAAGAACAAGGATGGAGTCATTGCAAAATTTCAAGAATTCAAAGCTCAGGTTGAGAGCCTGACCGAAAGAAAGATCAAGATATTAAGATAAGATAATGGAGGAGAAAACACCTCCAAGGATTTCAACAATTTATGTATTGAAGCAGGGATCAAGAGGGAGTACACAGTTCCTTACAACCCTCAGCAAAATGGGGTTGCATAGAGGAAGAACAAAACTATTATCGAGGCAATCAAAGCGATGATACATGATCAAATTCTACCTATGACTCTGTGGGCAGAAGCATGCATGACATCAGTATATGTTCAGAACAAGAGTCCTCACTAGATCTTCAAGAACATAACTCGAGAAGAAGCCTTCACCAGAGTGAAGCCTGAGATTGGACACTTCAGGATATTTGGGTGCCCAATGTATTTTCATGCACCCAAAGAGAAGAGATCCAAGCTAGACCCTTTAGGGAGAAAGGGTACATTTGTGGGATACAATGAATCTTCGAAGGCATATCGGATCTACATCCCTGGTCAGAGACAGATTGAGATAAGAAGAGATGTTATCTTTGCAGAAAAGATAGCCTTTGAAAGATCCAGAGAATCTCAAATGGAGATTGATAGTGAGACAATACCTTCTCCCCCTTCAACAGTTCAGAGGGAGACAGACATTATTTCAGTTGATCCAGATGTTCCAGTTGATCCAGTTGCTCCAGTTGATATGCCCAGAGATATTGCAGTAGGGCATAAAAGGCCTGCATGGGCTCGACAAACTCTGTAGGAATCAGAGGGACATACAACCTCTCAAGGCACATCCCGAGAGAGCAAGAGACCAAAGAGATTTTCGAGCTACCTTTCAGCCATGAGCCACATCATTGATTCTGAACTTTCTTGTCATGGAGAAGCGACAGGTGAACAGGTATGGAAAGATGCCATGATAAAAGAGTATCAGTCTATTTTGAAGAATGATGCATGCGATATTGTTCCGAGACTAGAAGGGAATTTTGTAGTGACTTCCAAGTGGATCTATAAGATCAAACATGCAGCTGATGGAAGTATCGAGAAATACAAAGAGAGATTTGTAGCCAGAAGATTCTCACAAGTAGAGGGAGTTGACTATGATGAGACATTTGTTCCAGTAGCCTGATACACTTCCATCAGTGTTATCATTGCACTAGCTACATCCATGGGTTGGAAACCACATCAGATGGATGTAAAGACAGTCATTCTCAATGGTGAGATTGAGGAAGAAGTTGATATCGAGCAGCCAGAAGGATTCGTGATACACAACGAGAAATCTCATGTGTGCAGGTTGAAGAAAGCCTTGTATGGACTAAAGCAAGCACCTCATGCTTGGTATGAGAAAATGGATGGATTCTTGATGAGTTTGGGTTTCAGCAAGAGTGTTGTTGATCTAAACCTATATTATCATATTGATGGAAACGAGTGCTTAATCTTGGTCTTATATGTGGATGACCTATTCCTCACCGATTCAGAAAGACTTATTGTTGAATGCAAGCAAGCATTGACTACTAAATTCGAGATGAAGGATTTGGGTATGATGCACTACTTCTTGGGACTAGAAGTATGGCAAAGCACTGATGAGATTTTCTTGAGTCAAGGAAAATATACAATGGAGATATTGAAGAAGTTCAGTATGACAGAGTGCAAATCCATGCCTACATCGATGGTTATGGATTTGAAGAAAATGAATGATGTTTCTACTGACTCAAACGAGATTGATCCACACTTGTACCGACAGCTGATTGGATCACTGATGTATCTCGTTAACAGCAGACCTGATATATGTTATGCAGTGAATGTACTTAGTCAGTTCATGAGTCAGCTGAGACAGACTCGCAGGATAGCAAGGAAGCACGTATTGAGATATCTACGAGGCACAGTTGGATATGGCCTGAGATATGCCTCCATCGTAGACTTGAGTTTGCAGGGATATGTCGATTCAGATTAGGCAAGGAGTGGACCGGAAGAGCACATCTAGTTGTTGTTTTACCTTGGGGTCTACCATGGTTTCCTGGTGCAGCAGGAAATAGAGCTCTGTGGCCTTGAGTACTGCAGAAGCAGAGTATATAGCCTTGAATGTGGCAGTCTGTGAAGTAGTGTGGCTTCGCAAGCTCCTGACAGATTTATTTGATCATGAGATGGATCCCACCATTATTCATTGTGATAACCAGAGATGTGTAAAGCTCTCTGAGAACCATGTGTTTCACGATAGATCAAAACACATTGAGATAAAATATCATTTTATCAAAAACATGGTGCAGAGGAGAGCAGTACACGTGCAGTACCTTCCTACACATGAGCAGATTGCAGATATCTTCACCAAACCACTTGCCAAGACGAAGTTTGAGTACTTCCGTGAGAGACTTGACCTGGTGGAGAATACCTCCCTAGCTGAGAGGGAGTGTTGATGATTACAGCCAAGACAAAGTTCGAGTACTTCCGTGAGAGACTTGGCCTGGTGGAGAAAGTCTCCCTAGCTGAGAGGGAGTGTTAATGATTACAGTTGCGTGAGACATCCTCCGAGACATATACTAAGTGAGTCGACCTATGAGAGAGCCCATGAGTTGGGTGTGCCCATGAGATGGGTGTGTTGTTCCTCTCTGAGACGGAGATGGAACAGTGTGTGCCCTTGTGTAGGGAAGATGCCCATGAGTTGGGTGTGTCGTTCTCTCTGAGACGGAGATGAAACGATGTGTACCCCTGAGAGAGGTGAAGGAGCCCATGTGATGAGTTTATTGTTCTCCTCTGTGTAGAGAGTTGAGACGATGTGATACTCCAGATGATTCTCCTGTGAGACTCGATGAGATAGAGATCTATTGAGTAGGACGTCCCTATGGCTAAGCATAGGTGGACGTGATCCTAGTGACTGAGCACTAGTGAGTGTGTGTTCAGATGATTCTCCTGTGAAACGCAGTGAGATAGAGATCTGTTGACTTGGACATCCATGTGGCTGAGCATAGGTGGATGTGCCCCTAGTGGTTGAGCACTAGTGGGTGTGTGAGATCCCTTCTTATATTGTCTAAGAGACATATTTACCTGTAACCCTAATTGTGATGTAAAGGGTACAGGTCGGCCCCACCATAAAGTAAAAGATAATTAATGTAAAAGATGATCAATATGGTCATTATTAATTATATTCTGAGTTATTGACCTTGTTGTGCCAATAGACACCACTTTTGGTGTGTTCAGTCTAATATAAATAAAGGTGATTTCCCCATTGAGGAAACATAACACACATGTGAGTTTGGAAATTTCAGCAAGTACCTATTGTAGGGCCAAAGTGCGCACCTCTCTTGGGCACTAGCCTTCTTGGTTTTGTGAGCACCCTTTTGTGTGCTAGGTTTATAGTGTGGGAGGTCTTAAAGAATATAGCAAAGGATTGGTTGGGTTTTCTTCCCTTGTTGAGAAGGGTTTCCCAGGATACTTCTTGTGTACTTGTGCATGGTATTTCTTCTTATGATCTTGGTTACTACAGCAAATTGTTTATGGTGTAACTGAAATTGTCTATGGTTCAAGTAAAATGCTAAAATTGGAATAAACTTCATGCTTGAACCTAGCCTAGTGAAAAATTCACATTTTTTTCTAGTGTCCTTATGCTAAATATTTGTTAGTATATGTTCTTTGTTCATTTCATTGGTATTAGAAAACAAAGAACCAAACCACATAAAAAAAAAACAAGAGATAGTCTTTCTATAAATATGCTTTGAGAACAAAGCATTTATAAAGGGGAAGGCAGTGTATTGGACACACACACACACACATATCTTAAACAATGATTAATGAAGTGACACATGGCTTAACAAAAGGACATGTGTTATCAACCTCATGACCTGTCAATGTGTATATATATCATTGTGTAGGTCATTGTAATCAACACATCAATCATTTTATCTTAATCAATTATTATTTGTCCTATATAGATTTTAAATTTTTGTCTAGTGTCCTTATGTTGGATATTTGTTAGTAAATGAATTTTGTTGATTTCAAAAACCCGAAGTCAGACATCTTAAAGTATTTGGTTCTATTGCCTATGCCTAGATTCCAGGAGAGAAAAGAAACAAGTTAGACCGAAAGAGAAAGAAATTGATAACCACAAGTACAACAATAGTCACAAAGCTTATAAGTAAGTTGATGTTGACACCAACCAATTGAGCTTCAATAGAGATGTTGTAGTTGATTCAGATCCTTTCTTGGATGCTAAGGGTGGCAGGAAGAATTTTCTCAAGGATTATGTGGTTCAACTCTCAGTGAGGTTGATTCCAACTAGATTGACATATGCACAACACAATAAGGAGTTCACATGGCTCTTTGCACGCTTGGTGGTACCATAAACACATTCAAGAGATATTGCACAGCTTTGCAATGCACCCTCTCAACTTCTTTGATAAACACATTCTTTCAAGCCTTTGGACAAGTTGACCCTGACAAAGACCTTGTGTTCATGACTAGGGTTAAAGAACCATTTGGGTTCATGGTAAATAAACCCACCTATTGGAGTTGAAGTCCTTTAAAGAGTGACCAAAACTAAATTGGGAGGCCTTAAAATTTTAACAACAGAGAGCAAGGCAACTAGGCTACTTGGTTGACTTAGAAACCCTCTAACGAGAAGAAAATCCAATTAGTGAATTCTTATAGATCCATGGCCCTTGCTTAAGAATCTCCATGACATGAAGCTTTCTGGCATAGTGAAATCGAAAGAAGACCTTGGTTGACTACAAGTTTATGGACACCGCCACCCATGAAAATCCCAAACCTCTCTAACCCATTTAACTTTAGGTAGGACACACCCTACAAAGTAACCTAATAGGGATTCCTCCCTAAAAGATTAAATACAAAGTCATATCCATTAATATAAATATCAATAGTAATTTCATGTTTGAAGTTAAAGTCACCTTATGATAAACCTTTGGTACAAATTTCCAAGGCACCTCCAACTATCATAGCTCTTTTTCTCCAAAACGATAAGAGTCTTATCAAACATTGGTTTGGTCATTATTTTCTCCTAGTAGTCCTACAGTGTAGACCACGACCTAACAGGGCCATGTAGGCCAACAATCAAGGCAATGTGATAGGAAATAATACTAGGAAAGGAAACAAGATCACAAAACTCACACCATATCCTTGGTATCTATATCTTCATGGGACACTTTTGTTAATTTTTTAATCGATAAAACTTTGTTTGTAGCGAGTTGGATTTTTATCTTCAAGTGGGTGTGTAGATGTTTTTTTGTTGATAAATTGTTTTTCAAACATTTGGACTTGGAATTTCTTTTTTTATAGATGTTTCATTGAACATGAGAATTAGGATGTGAACTTGTCAAAGTGAGCCTTTGGCTAAGATACTATGATTGGGGGGTATCAATTCTACCAAATTTACCCAGGACTTGAACATGCCCTCAACCATTGCCACAACTATTGATGTACAACAAACACGAGCACAAGCACGGGTGTTTCCTAGGTGAGACTTGCACTTTGGTGGGGGGTTTAACAACACCATGTGTTCACTAACCCGACAAGCCAATTGTTGACAATGTTTCCTTTCTCTTTTTAATTTCTTAGACAAACGGTCTCCCAATCTATTACTAACAATATTTTGTCACAATTCTTCAAATTTCCTTGTGATCTTGCTTCTCGATCATTTTTTATGACAACTTACATCACATCCCTTAACAAGATTTTGTCACAATTCTTCAAATTTCCTTGTGATCTTGCTTCTCAATCATTTTTTATGATAACTTACATCACATCGCTTATATCTCTTGATGAGGGACCCATTGTACACGACTTCATTGTAAGGTCATGCAATGTTTCCTTCTTTTTATTATGAGAAAATATCAAAAAAATCTCTTTTTGTTACCTTCTTTATATGGTACTTAGACAAATACAATAGTCTCATAATAAAATATCAAAAAAATCTCTTTTTGTTACCTTCTTTATATGGTACTTAGACAAACACAATAGTCTCAACAATAGTATTCTCTCTTTGTTACTCTATAAGTAACCCAACATTAAATTATGTGGTGAGGTGAACCATAGGCCCGAATGTTTTGTTTCCATTGGCAATGAGTTTGGTCGTGCGAGTCTCAAACTTTCTTTGATTCCACATGTAATGAACTACATTTTTCATTAATGAAGTGTCCATATAGAAGAGGGGCAAGGCCTATAAATGCATTATCCAAAGGATATAAAATATAATTATTAATAACGAATGATACAATGATGATTGATAGGGAGTCAAGAAAATTCCTTAAATGATACAATGACGATTGATAGGGAGTCAAGAAAACTCCTTAAATATTACTCGAGCGTCGAGAGAGACATCTATACAAACAAATGCAATGCTACATTAATTGATGTAATTAGTATAATGTAACATGAATGGATGGTCACTAAAGTAGAGGATAGGGTTTTGTTCCCGACACTAATACCTTTCTAGTGACTATAAGATGTCATCTTAGGAAAACTCGGATCAGCAATTTCAGGGTATGAATAGCTTGACGATGACAAATGGAATCAAAGCCATGAAATATGATCTCTCCACTTCCGTGCAATGAAGCCTTGTTCACATTTCCTAGAAGCCATAGCTACGTGCTATTACGCAATTTCCTCGAGAAATTGGAGCCACAATTGATGTTTTTCACATTCATTGTAACTGACCTACTAGTTAGCATCAGTTACAAGTGATATCGTCTCATGAAGTTTGCTTGTTCATCTGAGTCACACTACAGCATATTTTCCCTTAATTTTACTTTATCTGCATGCAATACCACAATCCTCCTTACCATCACCATACAGCAATATTGGCTAGAAAATATGTGGGCTCTTGGACCAAAAGATGTATTCGTTTTCATATTAATTTTCCTACCACATGCTTTGGATTAAGAATAATACTTCATTGTTAACAATAACAAATATAAAAAACATGGCAAGGAATAGTTCTGGAAAAGGGCTAAAATGGATGAAACCTAATTCTTCTTGGCATAAAGAAAGCAAATCATCAAGAAATGACACAAAGATTGAACTCACAAAGCTTCAACTACAACGGAATTAAAAATAATAGTAATAGTTGGCAAAACATTGAAAATGAAAACAAACACCTTGTAGGAAGTGATGGATCTTAAGCTTCAGTATGCTACTGTCATCATATAAGCCAAGAGATGGCGAACAATGTCAGAGAAAGAAACAATGTGGAGTTATGATAGGAAGGTGAGCAGCCTCTGGTCATGTGTGAAAAGCTATTTTCCCATTGACATTTTATTATAACATGTACTTTATCCATTATCAATCACAGATACTAAAATACAAAGCACTGATACTACTCAAAAAAAACATGCTCATATTTGAAGCAAAAATTGTTCATTGCCTTCTACAAAATAATTACTTTAGACAATACATACTAATGAACAATATGCTGAGCAATGATTTACTTCAGCAACCTTTGCTTCAGACACCTGTTCCTCTTTCAGCTTTTATTGGTTGGGGTATACATTGCTAAAAGAAGATTTTACGCACTTTTGATAAATAGAACAAGGCATTTCATATTTTGTTGTCTTCACCAACCATGTAGAAAGCAGGACTAGCTCCTTTCATCCTCAGTCTCTTCATCATCCTCGTCATCTTCCGTTTCAATATTCATTCTGTTACCCCAGACTTCATCTTCCGTGTCCTCTTTATCTTCTTCTGTCTTTTCACTGTCTTCTTCAGATTCTTCCTTTGCAAACAACCCACTTCTCCCTATGGGTGCCTTGGGATTGGCTTTGATGTTCAGATCAACAGGAGCTACACTTGAATGTTTTCTTTTCAGACTTGATCCAGGTGATGGCTTTGAAATTATTCGAAGCTTCCCTCGACCAGAACTACTTATGATCCCAACTTTTCCCACATTTTCATCTTGTTCACTTCCCTCATCCATCTCATCTTCCACATCACTTGTCCGTACCTGCTTTTCATTTTCTTCATGAGCAGGGACTGCATGCTCTCTTCTAAGATGAAGATTCAACTTGTACTCGTGTTTGTAGAACTTGTTGCAAAGTTCATAAGGGCAGGAAAATGGCCGATCTAAAGTGGCAGCACCAGCAATTGGAGTAAGAAGTCTTGGATTAGCACTCTCCTTTTCAACTAGAGCAGTTGACTTTACATCGGGAACCCAATTCTGCATTGCAACAATTAATAAGCACCACAAAAACAAGTAAATTAAATCAATGAACTAATACTGTTTTCAAGTGTTGTTATATTATTTGAATTGGTTGTCCATGAGAATTTCAAACAAGTTCAAGTGTTCGAGACCTAGAAACAAGACAACTGCAGAGCCAAAGAATTACAAGGTACTAAAAATGTATATGAAGCAAAGAGAAGTGCAACTGAACCAGCTAATACTAAAGTCTAGCTATTGATACTGCACAAATAACCCTTGAAAGAGAATAAAATCCAAATTCCAATGATGTTTTTGATATTTTGAAAAGTTAATAGTATTTGAATTGGTTGTCCCTGGGAATTTCAAAGAGAGTTAAATGCTCCAAAATAAGAAACGACACAACACAAAAACCTGATAGTTTAAGGCATACTGCACTGAACAAGGTACAGGTAGGTAACTTCTGCTAATATGCTGGAACAGTAATTATGAAAAAATCTAGCATCTAATGAGACTGGCATGCTAATTCTGGAGAAGCTGATATTGAAAAATTATGTAACTAATTGAAACATGTGTATAATTAACTACAAATGCTACAGTCCTACAGCTTGACAGAAATTTGATCAGTGAAGGCTTAGAAAGTCAGGAACCTAAAACCTGTCTTATAACACAAATTCAACCTTTCAAGGGCCTTGTGAAGATGGATTCCATAACTGACTACTCATATCAAGATGGTTACTCTTGAATATCAAAATGAAAAATTAAGTTTCAGGTAAAAACCCATCAAGTTGTCAAAGCACAAGAAAAGATTTTTCTTGGAAATGGAAGTTGAATTGAAATGGACTAATGTAGAAAATACTACGCAACTGGTCAAAAAGAGATCAAACACTTAAAAAAGTGAGTTCAAATTCAAAGAATGCAAAACACACTATTACAAAACAAAACACACTATTACAACTTCATGATTTTTGGGCCTAATTGGAGAAGACACTATAATGAGCAGTTTGAGATTACTTGCCTTTTCATGGTGGGACCTAATGTGTGCTTTTAATTTGGACTCATGTGCATAGCGTTTGTCACATTCTTCATACGGGCAAGTGCGATAGTTCTCCTTTGAATGTGTTTTCAGATGTTGGTTCAAATTGAACTCGGAGGAAAATACCTGTATGCAATAACAAAATTTCACTGATGAGAAAATTCATGTTTCGCTCAGTTTGATCAAATACACAAAAAAAGTATCAAAATCCTAAATAGTTGAAATAAAGACAGAAAAATATCATCACTGTGATTGGAAAAACACACAAATTATAATTACCAACTTTTAAGGCAGTGAAGCAACATGGATGCCTGGTAACTGATTCAACATTATCTAAACAACCTGAAGTGTAAAAGATACTGGATGAAGAGGCCCAATTTTGACTGCTGCCAGTGCTTTGTATTTCAACAAAACTAAAGAGTCAAACATGGTGGCCACACATGCAATTATACTCGTTTATTTTCTCTATTTCTCTACATTCCATTTTATATCCATAAAATCGTGGCTGTAAGCATAGAACAATATGATGTCCATATAGAAATGCTCTCCTTAACAAACTGAAAAATGGGATTTTCGATGAACAAGAAAGCCTTTGATGGTGGGATACTTTTAACTCTTTTATTATATTTTACATAGAAAATGGAACACTGAAAAAATATACAATATGATGATGCTAAGATATCTATCTTTTCATAGCTAACACAATATACAATACTAAAGAGGATCACTGCAAAACATTCCTTGAAGTATAAGCTACAAAAAGTGAAAAATCTGAAATAAACAAAAATCAACAAACATGAAATGTAAAAATATTTCAAAAGTTGTTGTAAGCAAGCAAATCAGAACATAAGGATGTGTAATGACCTGAATGCACAACAAAATATAATGGTTTATATGGAAATATGCGAGTAGAGTGTGTTACAACAATAATGTTTAATAACTAAGAACAACAAATGTAAATAAAACAGGAAATCCATAAAGAAATAATATATGAAATGAATTGATTCAAATGATACAAATGTGAAGTGTTTAAATAGTATGTCAAGAAGTGGATCGCGTGAATGTGGCTGTTGGAAAAAGAGACCTCTGTAATTAACTAGGGTTAATTATCTTTACTGCACCAAGGGAAGTGAGGTGCATTCTACAGTCCAGCATGAGAGAGATATGTAATGTCTGTACCTAACGTTGACATGACATGTGGCATTAAGTTGGCACAATATAATAATAATAATAATGACAATGACAGCGCATGTTCGTGCTTATAAGTCAATATAGAAAAAAAAAAWWAAATTTAAAATATGTAATGTAGAAAAGAAAATTCAAAAAGAATACCACGCATTAATAGACACACACACAGCAAGGTAGATTCATCTTAACTCTTTGATCCCTCTCAGTGCTTAATAGATCCGGAATTACAATAGATCTGCACTGGTTGTTCATTATAGAGTGACATTATATTAGAAATGAAAATCTAAAATAAACTCATAACAATCAGAAATAGCATACATGGCGTGAGGAAGAAAATGAAATAACATACATAAGGAAGAAAAAGAAGACACGAGAAAGTAGGCCAACAATTGAGGGGTAAGAAACAGAGGTAACGAATTAACATGATTATTAAAAACTCGGAATATTTTTGACAAATAAACACCGAACTAATATTTTCACACAAATTTTACCTGTAATACCAATGCAGTGTATTAAAATAGTGGCCCAAATTTAAAGTTTAAATACAAAAATAATGTGATAGACCCAAGGGTCATTACAATTCATAAATCAATTGATAAATAGGCACATGGCCCAATAAAAACATAGTATGTCTAAAAGATAAAAGATACAATGACTGCCAGGGAACTGTAACTACTATCATTGTACCCCTTATTATTATTGACTTTGTTAGGTTCATTATATGTCCTCCCCTCTTCAGATGCTCCATCCTCAAAGCATTGTTGGGGCATCGGTTATCTTTTGTTAGCAAGATATTATTTTTTATACAAATTGCATTGATGGCTTTCAGATAGTTTTTTTACAATTCAAAAATAAATTGATTCATAGGCACATGGCCCAATAAAAACGTCATATGTCTAACAGATAAAATATACAATGATTGCTAGGGAACTCTAGCTACTACCATTGTACCCCATATTATCATTGACTTTGTTAGGTTCATTATATGTCCTCCCCTCTTGAGATGCTCCATCCTCAGCATTGTTGGGGCATCAGTTACCTTTAGTTAGCAGGATATTATTTTTATATAAATTGCATTGATGGCTTTCGGATAAATTTTGTAAGATAAATGACTTCAGGCAACGTTAGGAAAATTCTATTCTTGCCCACAAGACGTCATACTATTAGGATAGTTGGTTTTGGGAAAACCTTGCCTTATCCATGAAATTTTCCTTAACCAATAAGGATACTTTGGCAATTGTGTTATCCAATTGATAGATGTCAATTCCTATGAAAGATTTGAAATACTTGGGTCTGATTAACCTGAGACTATATGACATTAATGGCAATATGCAGATCCATTCTTTTCCTCTATAGATTGTTTTTCTCTTCATGTTATCTGGTTTGAAACCTTTTATGGATTTATCTGGTCGGATTTCATTGGTTTTCGTGCAGGTCTTGGCCTCATGATAGGTAAGAGCCTCCTTCATATCTAAAATTTGGCTTTGTTGTGTTTACGGTGCATGGATTCTACCTGCCTATTCTCTCAGCCTAGGTGGCATTGTTGGATCTTCACAGGGAGTTCTTTTTCATTCAAAGACTTAAGGATTACAAGCTTACTTCAGGCGAGGCCAACCAACCGGATGGAGGAATAGTAACAGATATCATGACTGTTCCCTACAGACTTTTTTCTTTAAGAAGTCATTGGCATCTATCCTTCATTTTGGCCTGGGGGATTCATAACTTGGGGAGCTTTGACTGTACGAATGTTAGGCTTTACCATCCCAACCTTCTGCAGGGTACAACTATAAATTGACTCTTCAGTTCAGGTTCAGTTGCCATCATTTCTTTTACCCCACCAACCAGCTAGCCTGCTAGAAAGACCTCCTTCATCTCATATAGATGCTCATTCGCTCCATCATTCATTTGGACCAAATATAGAGAGATAATTCTCTTTCTTAATATATCTATTTGATTGATTCTCTCT
>JASDQU010711005.1:0-16760 GCA_032191745.1 Picea mariana
ACTTGTCTGAAGGGGAGGGGCATGTTAATCCCTAATATTGACTCATTACCCCTTAATTGGGGCATACTATATTAGTAATGCTATTTTATTTATGTCGGCTTTAGGCCATTAGTTGTAATTATACCTCCTAGTCTCATATATATACCAATGAGACATTTTTATTTTGAATCATCTTGTACTTGAACATTTAAGTGAGGTAAAAGGAGGTTTCCCCCTCGAAGAGGATTATTATCTGAAATTATCTCTTTTTCAAGGCGTTGAGTACTTTTTTTGAGGTTTTTCTATGCTATATTGGTATTTGGTTCTTAACATCAAGGCTCACAAATGGAGAAGAACCGATGAACCTAGAAGCAACTTTCTGGATGCACAATTATTCTCAGTCCATATTGCTTATGAACATTTCATAGATATCATTCATTACATGAGCACAGGTACTGCGTCGCAAGAATACAACACCGCACAGAAGAAAAACTTGGGAGTCCACGCAACAGACTATCAACTAATTGCAGAACACTTATACAAAATGGGCGCAGATAGCATATTGCGAATATGTGTCAGAACAGGAAAGACCACAAGTTTTAGTAGAATCCCATGAGGGAATAATAGGAGGGTACTATGCAGGCAAAGCTACCATGCAGAAGGTATTGCATGCAGGACTTTGGTGGCCAACGATTCATAGATACTTGAAGGAGTATTGTCAAAGATGCGATGTCTGTCAAAGGGTAGGAAAACCCAGCAGAAGGGAAGAAATTACATTACGACCACAAGTAACATTACATGCATTCGAAAAGTGGGAAATAGATTTTGTGGGACCAATCAACCCACTAGCAAAAAGAACAGGAGCTAGGTACATCATTACCGCGACGAAGTACCTAACAATATGGAAGGAAGAAACACCAGTGAAAGATTGTAGTGCAGAAACAACAATGCACTTTTTATTTGAACAAGTGATCACTATATTTGTTTGCCCAAGAGTTTTGATGAGCGACCAAGTCACACACTTCATAAACAACAACATCAACGCGATGACTGAAGAATTTGAAGTCCATCACCAGAAGAGCACACCATATCATCCACAGGAAAATGTGATCCGAATTTTATGAGCATAACGAAATGACTACAGATTATTAATAGGTTCTTAACACAAAATAACAAAGATACAGTAGAACTGGTTTTCTATTCAATAAGGAAATAAGTTGAAATTGTAAAATGCAGTGCAAACAAGCTTGCTGGAATGGTGGCGTCTTATCTCTAAGAGGAGATGTGACAGCTACTCTCATTCACAAGAAGATGATTACAATTAGGTTCTGAAGGAATTTTTACAATAAATATGAATGCCAAAAACCATAGACATCCAAAAACCTAACCCTAGGAGATGAAGTGCCAAAAGTCAAGTGGGCCCCGTTTGGGTAAGTTAGTACATTAACTTCCCGGGGTCGTAACTTTTGCATACGATCTGCGTTTTAGGCATATGATAGCCCGTTGGAAAGGTATCATCGAGGAGATTAATTTTGGGGCCTCAATCATTCTATCACTTATCATTAATTTGGGACAAACCCAAAAAACCTTTATTTAGGCCCTCAAAATGGCCCCAGGAGTTAAAACTGCTAAAAATAGTAAATTGACAAAATTGCCAGAAAACTATTTTGAGCTAGTTGGAAAAGGTGGGTGGCCACCGATATCCACCTGGATCTATCCTCCCTTATTAGGAAGAAATTGTCTCCATTGCATTGAGTTCCCCCATCATATGAGGAAATTTCTACTGAATTTGGCCCCGGGTGATCCACTTGCCTTGGTGCAGGAGCTGCCCTGCTTTGACGACTCGATAAAGATGGATACTTTGCTGTTGAGTGCCCTTGATTTGTTTGTCCACAATATGATCATTGGATTCTTTTTTTCTGCAGTCGGGTTTGATCTCTGTTGGTGTCAGCTACTCTACTATGTCCGAGGTGTCCAATAATGGTGGGAAATAAGGCCGAAGGAGATCCACGTTGAACACTGGGTGCAGGCCAAGGAAAGGAGAAATGTTGAGCTCAAAAGAATTATATCCCATGGCCTTGGTGATGGTGTATGGCCCATAATGGAGTGGGTGAAGATTTTGATGGGGTCCTATAAGGCATTCTTTCTGCAAGTGCAACCAAACTTTGTCGCCCACCTGAAGCTTATGTGGCACCCGATGTTGATCATGGCGCTACTTGTACTTATCATTGGACTTCTATAGGATATCCTGAACCTGTTGGTGGATGTGATGGATCCACTCAATGAACTGGGTGTATTTTTCAGCTTCAGTTGGAGTGGGAGATGAGTCAGTCGAGGTGACCACAAGGGGAAGTGCAACATCTATGGGACCCAATGGTTGGAATCCCAAGCCCACCTGAAAGGGGTTGTGGTCGGTTGAGCTATGCAGGGCTCAGTTGTAGCTATGTTGGACATAGGGAAAGCTCTCATCCCATGTGTGAGGGTGCTTTGAATTATGCATGTGAAGGATATGCATAATCATTCAATTTACGACCTCGCTTTGGCCATCTGTCTGGGGGTGGAAGGCCGTGGATTTGGTGAGCTTGGTGTACAGAAGTGACCAAAGGCTTGACCAGAATGTGCTGAGAAATCAACTGTCCCGATATGAGACAATGGTTTGTGGGATTCCAAAATGTACCCAGACTCGTTCAAAGAAGAGCTTGGCAGTGGCCTCTGCTGTGATGTTCTTCTTGTAGGAAACCAGAATCGCCATCTTAGAAAAGAGATCAACAACCAAAAAGACACAGTCATTTCACTGCTTGGTGGATGGGAGGCCAAACATGTATACCATTGAGATGGATTCCCATGTCATGTCAGGAATAGGAAGAGGGGTGTACAGGCCCTGTTTCTTAGTGGTCGGTTTGGAAATAGCGTAAGCAGTGCAGGATCTGATATACTTGTTGAACTCTTGTCGAAGTTTCAGCCAATAGAAATTTTTTTGTAGCATCGCCACTATCTTTAGGATGCCGAAGTGTCCTGCCACCCAACTGTAGTGGGCTTCCCAAATTAGCTTCGATCGCTCACTTGATAGAACACAGATATGGCCCAACCGACACATCAACCCATCCTGAAGATGGAAATTATCGACAACTGTGTTTGCACCCAACATTTGGTAGGTGGTGTCGAAGTATGAGTCTGCCTCATAGAGTGTGGGCCATCTAGAGGTCTCACAACCACAAGATTCTAGCACCATGGTGAGTGCCATGACTGGCGGTCTGCTGAGGCAATAAATGATGCGATTGGTGCTTCATATCTTATACTTGATGTTCAGGTGGAATTGATGCAATTATGTGGACCACTTTTGATGGTGATCATTCTATAATTTTCGTTGTGTCTGCATGAACTACAGTGGCTTATGATCAGTGTGGATGACTGTCTCCTTCCCAAAAATATAATGTCTCCACCGGCTGCAGGCTTTCACAATGGAGTACATTTCTTTGTTGTAAGTAGGGTACTTACAGACAACATTTGATAGTGTCTCACTATGATAGGCCACAGGGTGGCCATGCTGAGTGAGAACAATGCCCACCACATAGTTTGAAGCATCTTCCTTGATCTCAAAGGGCTACTGCAGGTCTGGTAGTGAAAGTACTGGGGCTGAGAACAAGCGCTGCTTCAGATCATCGAGCGCTTGTTTTTGGGACTGGCCCCACACAAATTTCACCTTACCACCACCCCTAGTTATTTGGCTGAGGGCCCATGCAATATGGGAGAATCCCAATACAAACCTATGGTAGAAATTGGCAAGGCCCAATAAGCTCCGAAGCTCAGTGAGTGTGGTTGGGGCTGGCCAGTCACGGATGACTTGGATTTTGGTTGGTTCCACATGTACACCATGTTGATCAGTGATGTAGCCCAGGTAATGGACCCTGTCCATGCCGAAGGAGAATTTTTCCAAGTTAACATATAGCTTGTGTTGCCATAGGGTGTGTAGAACCTGCTGAATATGCTGCAGGTGTTCGGCCCAAGTCTTGTTGTAAATGCGAATGTCATCTAGATACAACACTACAAAAGTATTGGTAAATGGTCGCAGGATATTGTCCATCATCCTCATGAAAGTGGCTGGAGAATTTTTCAAACCAAAGGGCATGACCAACCATTCAAAAAGGCCTTCCTTTCACTTGAAGGTGGTTTTCCATACATCTGTCTGTTCTGTCAGGACTTGGTGGTAGCCAGACTTCAGATCAATCTTACTGAAGTATTTATCCCCCATGAGTTGATCAAGGAGGTCGTCGATTTGGGAAATCAGGTACCAATTTTTGACTATGATTTTATTCAGAGCTTGGTAATCAATGCAGAGTCGCCAGGTTCCATATTTCTTCTATAACAACACAATTGGGCTCCTGCACAGTGATGAGATGGGATGGATGTGCCCCTTGTGGAGAATTTCTTGGATCTATCGCTTGATCTCCTCATTTTCTACCAAAGAACGACAATAGACTGGCCCATTGAGTAGCGGTGCGTCGGGGGTCAGATCGATGGGGTGCTTGACCTGGCAATGCAAAGGTGCCCCAGTAGTTGAGGAGAAGATATCTGAGTATTCTTCCACAACCTTATCTACTTTCTTTTGTTGTGTGGAGAGGTCGGTCGTAGAGACCCTAGATGTGGCTGTAATCTTTTTCTTTTTCTGAGAGTGAATCACGAAGAAGACAAACTTCCCTATATGAGAGATGACCTTCCTGCATTGCTTAGCAGAGATCAAGGAAATAACACTAGGTGGGACTGACTCAGGTATCCTGTACAATTTCCCGTTCAAAGTAATAATAACACTACGAGGCCTAGAATCATATAAAGCATGACATTTCCATAAGTAAGGTTGGCCCAAAATAACATCACAAACTTCGAGAGGAGCAACATCAGACAATTCCTCGTCTTTGAAGGGCTTGATGTCGTATGACAATCGACACTGTTGGCTGACACGAAGATTGCTTCCTTGGCGGAGCTATCCAATGGTGTAGGGTTGTGGGTGTGGAGTTGTCGGCAGGGCCAACCGCTTGATGATGTCTGTTGATATGAGGTTCTTCTGGCTATCGCTATCAACGATGAAGTGTAGCGGGGTGCCTTTTACCCACATCTATGAATGGAAGAGGTGTTCTCCTTCTTCTGGCTTGTCTAGTTCACCATGCTGGAGCTTGGTGGTAGAAACAGTGGCACTGGGTTCCGCGTCAATGATCTGTCTTCCCCTTTATGGTTTTGGCTCAGATTCAGAACTTGCATCTGATTCAGAGGCTTTCACTTCGTCCACCAGTGACTACTTTGAGAGATAGTCAACAACATTATGCCAAGGCATCTTGTGGAATTCACACCACTTACCCATATCTTTCTTTGTCTTTTCGGTGTCCTTCTTTGCTTGCGGCTTGGAATGGTTGTTCTGATA
Source organism: Picea mariana (assembly GCA_032191745.1). Classification (NCBI taxonomy): domain Eukaryota; kingdom Viridiplantae; phylum Streptophyta; class Pinopsida; order Pinales; family Pinaceae; genus Picea; species Picea mariana. The sequence goes on from JASDQU010711005.1 coordinate 5,396, forward strand.
CTATCCATATTTTCTTTGTCCTTTGTTCTATGGGTTGGAGCCGCCCTTTAATGGCTTTTTTTGTGAGGGGTTCCCAGGCCCAAATTGCCGTGTCTTTTGTTTGAGCTTCTACTCGATTTTGATGGCATATCGGTAGGGCGCGACCAAAGATTAGATATCCATAAATTCCATTTTGGTATGGATGTATCTATGCAGAGCGTCACGATACTTGAGCACCAGATATCACTCTAAATATTTGATACCCAGCTTGGTGCACAAAGTATAAAAGATATTTGTGAAATATGACACTACTTGGTCTCTTTTTTGCCGCAGTGTGGTCCATTTGGTATACAAGTCGTCATAACTTCTGATAGGGTAGTATTTTTCCTTAATAGAATCCCTGAAGGATTCTCAGGTGTCCATGACTATAAATAATGAAGGTTCCTTTGTTTCCTTTTTATCACAGAAAGTTTCCCACCAATCTTTGACATGGGGAACGAATTTGAGGAGAGAAAAAGTAATCTTTTCTTTATTCGAAAAGTTATGGAAAGAAAAATACCCTTCTAGTAGATTCAACCACTTGTCTACAACATCTGCATCTATCTGACCTTCAAATATCAGAATATCAAAGTTTATTTGTACCTTGAAAGGGGCGGCGCTTCCGCTCGAAGAAGATGTGTCGCCTGTTGGTAGCCGCTAAAGGATTTGTGCGAAACTATCCATCATCTCGTTCCTTTGTTGTGTGAGGGATTCCTCAATGAACAGCTTGAAAGGATCTCCTGTCCTATTGTATTTATTTTATCCTTCCATAAGAGGTCACTTGGGCGTGCGATAGATTTTGTCCTCAAGAGAAACAAGCTCGAGACCCAACTCTTTGTACTTCGACCTCATTGGGGACATGCATTAAGACAACAAGGAGAATACCGCTCTAATACCACTAATCCGTATTTTATGAGCAGAATGAAATGACTATAGATTATTAATAGGTTCTTAACACAAAATAAAAAATATATAGTAGAACTGGTTTTCCATTCAATAAGGAAATAAGCTGAAACTGTAAAATGCAGTGGAAACAAGCTTGCTGGAATGGTGGCGGCTTATCTCTGAGAAGAGATGTGATGATTGCGCTCATTTGCAAGAAGATGATTAAAATTAGCCTCTGAAGGCATTTTTACAGTAAACATGAATGACAAAAACCCTAGACATCCAAAAACCTGACCCTAGGAGATGAAGCACCAAAAGTCATGTGCGCCCCGTCTGGGTAAGTTAGTACATTAACTTCTCGGGGTCGTAATGTTTGCATACGATATCCGTTTTAGGTGTATGATAGCCCATTGGAAAGGTATTATTGAGGGGATTCATTTTGGGTCCTCAATATTGCCATAGGAAATAATTGATTTGGGACAAACCCAAAAATTCTTCATTTAGGCGCTCAAAATGGCCCCAAAAGTTAAAACTGCTAAAAATAGTAAATTGCCAAAATTGCCAGAAAACTATTTTGAGCCAGTTGGAGAAGGTGGGTGGCCACCGATATCCACCTGGATCAAAATGTCACAATGGAAGCATTTAAAAAAATATTGGAGAAATCACTGACAAAGATCTGTAACGTCAACAGAGATGATTGGGACCTTAAAGTACCAGCAGTATTATGGGCATACAGGACTACATGCAAAACACTGACATGGCACACACCATTTAGACTGGTCTATGACCAAGAAGCAGTAGTGTCATTGGAATTAATAGTACCAATCTTGCGCGTAGTAGAAATCACACAGATGAAAGAAAGAGGTGCAGTACATGAGCGACTAAATCAGTTGCTGACTATGGAGGAAGATCAGATCTTAGCAGGATTCCACCAGCAAGTTCAGAAAGAAAGAGACAAAGCTTGGAATGATAGACACATTAAGAAGAAGACATTCCAAGAAGGAGATCTTATATTTATGTATGACATTAAATCACTTCAGCACCTAGGAAAGTTGAGAATGCATTGGCTTGGACCATATGAAGTAAAATCTATCACAGATGGAGGAGTTGTACAGTTAATGGGATTATCTGGCACAGAACCTAGAAGGATGATCAATGGGACCCGAATGAAATTGTACAAGGACAGTCAACCACCCACCACGCAATAAAAAATAAATAAATAAACCAGTAGAATGATAGTGCGCCAAAAGAAGAAAGGGCACGTAGAACTACACCGCCATCAGTAAAGGAGAAAAGGAAGCAGGAAGAAACATCACAGTTGTAGGAGATAGAGTAGAAGTTCAACACAACAACTGACTTGTTTGATAAAGAAATGCAACTTTGGACTAGGTTAGAGGAGGATCAACAGGTCCACAAATGGGACATGGAAGATGAAAGGATCAACGCAATGATCCAAGAACTCAAATAGAAGCAACAGACAATGCCAATCCCAGAATGCATCAAGGGGTTGCAAGAGATGAAGAAGCTATAGGTAGAACTCACCACTGTGCAATCGCAGAAACAAGAGCGTCAGGCTCAAATGGAACCATTGTAGAACCAGGTAGCAGAAGTATTGGTGTAATAAGAGGAAGTGAAATCACGGATAGCACATACTTAGGAAGAATGTGCAGGATTGATCAACGATGAAGTTGTAGTCCAAGTAATGGACAAAATCAAGGAGAAGACTACACAGGTGAAGACACAGGCAACATAACTCAACAAAAGGTTCCAGGCGATCACCAAGGAGATCGAGGAAACTCAGAAGGATTAAGTGGCTCGGGATGAGCCACATGTCAGTGTTGGGGGCTTGTTAGCAGTAGGACAAGATGGAAAGAGAGACATTTTTGGGAAAGAAGGCGTGCAGGAGGAAAGGGACAGCGGGAAGGAAGAAAAACATGCGTGCATAAGGAAAGCGCCATCTAGAAGGGAGAACAACACACACGCATGCATGGAAGACCTAACAACGTTAGGGTTTGGGTTTTGGGTGATGTATTGTAATGGCTTAAGAGCCAGTAATGTATAAATATAGAAACTTAGATATCATAGAGGGGTTCAAATCTAGAGGAGTTTTGAGTTGTAACACTGTGATATTTCGATGTATGAGTCCTTTTGTAAGTTGTTGAGTCGAGGAAGATGGAAAAGGGTATATCTTGAGGGTTATATCATAGGTTGAGGAGCCTAGTGTGATCTAGTCCACCTCATATAGATCTTACCCGGTGGGGAAGAGTTGTAAGCGTGCAACATTGTTGATGCCGAATTACAATAATAAAAGAGCCAAGAGACAAATCTTTGTGGACGTAGCCCAGGAGGGTGTGAACCACGGTAATATCGAAGTTATGTGATTGAATGCATGTGTGCTTATATTGCATTACAATAGATATTTATTTACTATATGAATGGATGAATAAACCTGTTGTGTTACTGAGTAAATGAGTGTTATATTTCCTATTAAATGAGTAAATGGTCGAGTATTGTATTCACAGTAATGTTAATGGTTCAGTATATTTCTCTCATAGCTCATGCTCAATCCTAGGTTGTAAACACCTGATTCTTATATCCACCCATTAAAGCTATCTTGGGTGAGACTGCACAGTGCATCCTATGTGTTGTGTTTCCTTCTGGTTTACTAGAAGGGCCAATAGTTTTAGAGGCTTTGTTGGAAACCCGAATGACATGAACCCTGGGTCAATGAGAAGCTCAGATTAGAATAGAATAATAGTAACCAACACATGGTCTTATTCCAAAATTCATCTTTGTTGGCCTCTTCATTTCCATAGCTCGTAGGGATTTTTTTTCAATGTTGTTTCTGAGCATTACTCTGTTTTGAATGTGAATGTTGTATCCACTGCATGTGTCATAAAAATATCTGTCAATTTGGAATCCATTATCATTATTCAAGCCATTTCCTGTACTTTCTTGTTGTTTCTTTCAACAACTCCATACTATTGAGGTTTCCTAGCAATGGATAATTTCCTTTTTATTCCATGCATGTTGCAGTAGTCCGTAAATTCCTTTGAATTGAACTCTCCTCCATTATTAGATCTCAAACATTTGATTTTTGAATCTATTTCATTTTCAACCATTTCCTTTGTCTTTGAACCACTCTTTGAACCATATATGAATCCATGCTCTTGTCCACAGTCACATATCTGTCCAAACCTACTAAGTGTTCTTACGAATCCATCTCTATCCATATTGTCCAAGACTCTACTGTTAATTGTCCATAATGATGACCCATTTATCACTTTACTATCATGAAGTCTTCACTACTACAACTGATTGTTCTTCTTCTAACTGACTGCTTTGGATCTGTCTACTCAAACTCTACAAGCTTCTCGAAGGATGGTTCTTTGGTCTGTCATAGCTATCGCATAGACTCCCCCTATCTAATATTCATGGTACCTCGGAGTCTCTAAGCTGGATGGCTTAGAAAAATTCCCTCTCTGATGTGTAGTCATCATCATATTCATTAGTAGATTCATCATCTCTCTGAGCTCTGACTTCTTTCTTTCTGTCTGTGGATTCATCTTTCACTACAATGCCTGAAAGTACAATCTCTTGAACCTGTTCCTTATTTACCCGTCCTTCTTTTCTTTCAATTACTTTCCAAACCATTCTGTATCTGACATCTTTTTTTTTCTTTGTAGAATTTTCTTCATCTCGTTTTATTGCCAACCTTGCGATATTTGGGACCTGTTCTTTGTGTTTTATTATCCATACTTTATTATATCTGAAATCAATGTTTTCTTTCATGGAAGTATCAATCATGCTTATACAATCACTAGATATGTGTCCATATTTATGACATTTGTAACATTCAATGTTACATGGGATCACACAGACATTTCTTTCTTGAACATTTTTATAATCCCTACAATCTGCAACCTTATGTCCAAAATTAGTACAATAAAAACAATGACCATAAAATAAATTTGCATACCTGGGAGTGAATGATCTTCTTTGTGGTGTATTCCTTCTGAAATTCTACTTTGACTGATCATGATCATGATTGAAGCTTCTTTGTGGCATGAACATGGATGGTGTTCTTGAATAGCTATCTTCAATAGTTTTCTTAGATTCTGGTTGGCCATGATTCCTCCCTTTGAGTAGTTGTGCATAACTCTTTCTATTTTCTTCATTCTTCTTTTCTAGTAACCTAGAGTGCTTCTGTTCATTCTCTATAACTGATGTGGATGTTTCTGTCTCTTAAATGTTCTTGTTGAGCTTGACGATTTTACTTCTCAATGTGACAACTTCTTCTTCAATATTCTCAACCTCTTCTTCTTTATTCATTATCCAAGACTTCATGACTTCTTCTGTTATTTTCACTTCTTCAAGCTGAATTTTTAATGTGATTATTTCTTCTTCAAGTCCTTTCTCTTCTTGACCAAAATCTTCCTCAAGCTAGTTTATATCGTTAATTCTTTCCTTAAGATGATATGTCGATATCTTCTCTCTCATTTTTGCTTATTCCTTCTGTGCTACTATGTTGGTTTCCAAATACTTATTTTGATATTCAAGATTCTCTTCGATATTTATGGCTTCTTCTGGATGAGTTCGTAAGTTCTTGATGACCTGTTGGGCTTCTTCAAAAATGTGAACACTTTCCTTTTGTTTCATCAATTCTTTCTTGAGTAACTTATTTTCTTCTCTTAGTTCATCTAAAGAACTAATCAATTCTGCTTCATAATTGTCTTCCTTTTCAATTAGTTTTTCTGTCTCGTCTCCTTCATGGCATTCTATTTCAAGATGTCTGTGTTTTTCACAATCAAAGAAAAACAACATACCTCTGGTGATTATTTACTCTTCATCTTCTGAATATGTTTGACATGGTGAACATAATTCGTATTGGTCTGTATCTCCATCTTCTTTGGCATTTTCTAAATCTGCGAAGGGTGAAGAATATATGTCATGTAACTTATCCCAAAGTTCTTTGGCTGATGAACATTTACCAACCTTTTTTGTTATTGGATTAGGTAATCCTTTCCAGAAGAAATCCATTGCTATTTTTTTATTCTTCTTCAATTCCTTTTTGGCTACAGTCTTTGCCCTTTTTGAATTATCATATCCTGTAACAACTGATAGCCAAATATAATTTCCTTGTGCTTGTAAAAATACTTTCATCCTTCTGCTCCACATCTCATACTTTAAACCCTTATGACAGTTAAATATTGGTACTCCATTCTCAGAATAATCCATGATCTCATTCCAGTGGTTAAACAGTTTCCTGAAGGAACCTTCTCTGATACCAATTGTTGGATTACTGAGAGAGGGGTGAATTAGTAATAAAGAAATTCAATCCCTTTTAACCACAAAATGCAAGTGTTATATCAATGTAGCATTATCATCCAATAGTTTCATAGTAAATAAAAAATGAAAAAATGAACAATCATACACACACACACAGTACACTAGTGTTTTTACGTGGAAAGCCAAAGCGGGAGAAAACCACATAATGCTTTTTCTTATATGTCTTTAAGAATACATTCATTGGAAGCATCAACTTCCTTTGTTTTCCAGCTACAACTGGAAGGAGGCTCCAACCCCTTAGTTTCTTAGGCTACAACCCGAGGGAAGCTCCAAATCCCCAATTCTCTGGTTACAACCAGAAGGAGGCTAAAACCCCCTCTGTTCTTCGGATACAACCAGAAGGTGGCTACAACCACCTGTCATTTCCTCATCCAATTGCCCTATCATATAAGTAGAATGATGGAACCACTGTCACACTATCACTGTGAGATATACTATTGTAAACCTGTACCAATCAAACTGTAATCAACCTGCACCATAAACAAGTGCATCAACTGTGCACCAACCTGTAATAAGCCTGTACCATAAACAAGTGCATCAACCATGCCCAAACTTGTACCTCAACATGTAATCAACTTGTAACATAAACAAGTGCATCAACCATGCACCAACCTGTACCTGAACCTGTACCATCAATGAGTGCATCAACCATGCACCAAATATGTACCAATATTGCATCAAATACACATAAACTATGGCTCATCAATATGTACCAACATCATCAACTATACACCTCATGTATGTGCCAACTCATCAACTACTTGTCTCAACCATGTACCCAAATGTAGAAACTGAATATGTCACTAGGAAACCTGTCACTGTATACTCATCAACCAATCTGATCTGATAACATATATCTCAAACACTATACCACAAGTCTATACCTCAAACCATGTGCTAGAACCTCACTGTTATACAACTTCTATCTGCAGCAATAACTTCAACAACATACCTCAACCAAAAGATCTCAAACATGAACCAATACTAAACTTCAGTAGATCTGCCTCATTTCAACTCTACAACAAGCCATAAACTCCCAAGAGGGAATCCAACATATTTAAAAGGAAACCCTCAATTTGATTCATAAATTCAACACTACACATATGAGAACCATAAATTTTTTTCTTCATGTAGCATTTTGTTGTCGCAGTTTTGCTGCCGTGAATCCACTATTGCGATTTTTCTGCCACACTTTTTCTACTACAGTTTTTTTGCCACTTCTACTGCTGCGATTTTTCTACCGCACTTTTTCTGATGCACTTTTTCCTTTGCAGTTTTTTGGCCGCACTTTTTTTGCTGCACTTTTTCTACAGCAGTTTTCCTGCCACACTTTTTCTTCCACAGTTTTCTTGTCGCACTTTTTCTGCTGCAGTTTTCCTATTGCAGTTTTCCTGCCGCACTTTTTCTGCTGCAATTTTTCTGCTGCACTTTTTCTGCCGCACTTTTCCTGCCGCACTTTTCTCTATCAATAATACTTGCGCAAACAACCTTTCACAANCTCATCACTTCATTTTATTATTTAAATAATTTATTCTTTGCAAACACTTTGACTACTTTGACCTTTTGGGGCTTCTAGATGACTCATGAGGGTTCTCCAACTTCACATGGCTATAACTCTCTAACCATGAGGAGTTATGTGACGTTCCACATACCAACGAAAATGGCATGAAATGTACTATCCATCTAGAATAGTTTTACCTACAAATATACCAAAACTCATACCATTATCTATCAAATAAACTTGGGTCCATTACCCAAACCTTTGTGCTACCAGAATTTTCTATCGAAATTTCTTCAAGGGTTGACATCAATGACAAACAACCCAATTAATCAACAGAGGCCTCCTTAACAACCACGTCAAAATATTTCAAACCCCCCTCATCTGTCTATGCGACCAAAAGTATATGCCAATTATGGTTGGAAAGAGATTGTCCATCAACCTACTAATCATCAATAGGGTTGGCCTACGGTGTCTTTATCATTAACCCCTCCTCCACCACCAAAAACCCTAATGCCCAAGATGATCATGTTGTTTCGCCTGCGCAGTCTTCTCATGCTAGTAAGAGGCTAAAAACTGATGTTCCCAAGCCTGAGAAAGATAAAGGAAAAGGAGTGGCCACTCTCTCCGAGTCATCCAAAGAGTCCTTTGAATCTGTGTCCTCTTGTCTTCATCTCAAAGATGATTGTTCTCATGTTATCAGTGCAGTTTAGCCTCAAGGTTCCAATTATCCTAAGGCTACCATAGAAACATCAAAATAGGACAACAATGAAAATAGGCCAAATGCCTCTCATAGTAAATATGATTTTTAATGATGATTTATGTTATTTTCTATTGAGGACAATCTTTTTACTTTGACAATGTTTTGGACAACAAGCATATATTTAGGCAATTTTTTGGACATCATGGATATAATGATATTTTTGGATATGATCATGTTATAGTTTGTTGATATTTAAATATTTGATTATAAATATGAGAATGGGAGTTACAAGGAGGATGTTTGAATCAAATGATTGTCATTTTATATTTCACATATGATTATTATTAAAAGGGCTCTGAAGGCCTTTTTACAATAAACAAGAATGCCAAAAACCCTAGACATCCAAAAACCTGATCCTCAGAGATGAAGCACCAAAAGTCATGTGGGCCCCGTTTGCGTAAGTTAGTACATTAACTTCCCGGGGTCGTAACTTTTGCATACGATATCCATTTTAGGTGTATGATAGCCCGTTGGAAAGGTATCTTAAAGGAGATTAATTGTGGGGCCTCAATCATTCCATCATCTAACATTGAGTAGGGACGAACCCAAAAAACCTTCATTCAGGACCTCAAAATGGTCCTGGAAGTTAAAATTGCTAAAAATAGTAAATTGCCAAAATTGCCAGACACTGTTTTGAGCCAGTTGGAGAAGGTGGGTGGACACCGATATCCACCTAGATCAATCATCCCTCCTTAGTAAGAAATGGTCTCCATTTCATTGAGTTCCCCCATCAGATGATGAAATTTCTGTTGAATTTGGTCCCGGGTGAGCCACTTGCCTTGGTGCAGAAGTTGCCTTGCTTTGACGACTCGATAAAGTTGGATCCTTTGCTGTCGAGTGACCTTGATATGTGTTTCCACAATATGATTGTTGGATGCTTGTTGTATGCAGTCGGGGTTGAGCTCCATTGGTTTCAGTTGCTCTGCTACGTTTGAGGTGTCCAATAATGGTTGGAAATGAGGCTGAAGGAGATCCAGGTTGAACACTGGGTGCAGGCCAAGGAAAGGAGGAATGTTGATCTCAAAAGCATTATCTCCCACATCCTTGGTGATGATGTACGACCCATAACATTGTGGGTGAAGCTTCCGATGGGGTCCTATAAGGTGTTCTTTCTACAAGTGCAGCCAAACTTTGTTGCCCACCCGAAACTTATGTGGCACCCGATGTTGATCATGGCGCTGCTTGTACTTGTCATTGGACTTCTGTAGGATATCGTGAACCTGTTGGTGAATGTATTGGATCTTCTCAATGAACCGGATGGCTTTTTCAGGTTTAGTTGGAGTGGGATATGAGTTGGTCGAGGTGACTGCAAGGGGAAGTGCAACATCTATGGGACCCAATGGTTGGAATCCCAACCCCACCTGAAAGGGGCTATGGTCGATTGAGCTATGCAGGTCTCAGTTGTAGCTATGTTGGACATAGGTAAGGCTCTCATCCCATTTTCGATGGTGCTTTGAATTATACATGCGAAGGATATGCACAATCATTCAATTTACAACCTCAGTTTGGCCATTTGTCTGGGGATGGAAGGCTGTGGATTTGGTGAGCTTGGTGTCCAGCAGTGACCAAAGGCTCTACCAGAATGTGCCGAGAAATCGACTGTCCCGATATAAGACAATGGTTTGTGGGTTTCCAAAATGTACCTAGAATCTTTCAAGGAAGAGCTTGGCAGTGGCCTCTGCTGTGAGGTTCTTCTTGCAGGAAACTAGAATCGCCATCTTAGAAAAGTGATCAAAAACCACAAAGACAGTCATTTCCCCACTTGGTGGATGAGAGGCCAGACATGTAGTCCATTGAGATGGATTCCCATGGCCTGTCAGGCGTAGGAAGAGGGGTGTACAGGCCCTTTTTCTTAGTGGTTGGTTTGGCAATAGCGAAAGCAATGCAAGACCTGATATACTTGTTGACCTCCTGTCGAAGTTTCGGCCAGTAGAAATGTTTTTGTAGCTCCCAATAAGTTTCCCACCAATGTTTGACATGAGGGAGATCTTTAAGGAGTGCGAAGGTGATCTTTTATTTATCGAAAAAATTGTGAACAAAGAAATAACCTTCTAGCAGAGTTAACCATTTTTCTAGGGCTTCTACATCTATCTGTCCTTCAAATATAGGAATATCAAAATTAAATTGTACCTTGAAAGGTGAGGTTCCTCCAAAGTGGCTGCTTGATGAAGAGGTGTCTGATTCTATCAGCAGGCATTGAAGGATGTGGGCAAAATTCTCCATCATTTCGTCCCTCTGTTGCGTGAGAGCTTGCTCAAGCAACAAACTGATAGGATCGTCTGCTCCATCATTTTTCTTTTCTTCCACCATTGAGGGTTTCTTGGGTGTGCAAGAGAGATTGTCTTCAAGAGAGACAAGCTCAAGACCCAACTTTCTATAGTCAGACCTCATCGAGGACATGCACTTAAAAAAAATGATCAAGAATAGCCTGCTCTGATACCACTGATCTGGATTATTTTTGGCACGAAATGAGAGTGGAGATATAATAAAGAAATGCAGAGAGATATCACGTATATCCAATAGTATAACATAAATATATCAGAGATGCAACCATAAACACAGAGACACAGTAATACATGATTTCTATTAATGAAAGAAATGTACAAAGACTATAAAAATATAGAGTGAAAGACTCACTAGAATGGTGGCAACTTATCTCTGAGAAGAGATGTTACGGCTACTCGCATTCGCAAGAAGATGATTACAATGAGGCTCTGAAGGCCTTTTTATAATAAACAAGAATTCTAAAAACCATAGACATCCAAAAACCTAACCCTAGGAGATGAAGTGCCAAAAGTCATGTGGGCCCCGTTTGGGTAAGTTAGTACATCAACTTCTCGGGGTCGTAACTT
>JASDQU010711008.1:2645-13012 GCA_032191745.1 Picea mariana
GTTTGAATGGTCCCTTAAAGACCACCTCTATGGTAAAATATATCTATCACAAATAAGTTTGTTGGAGTCGTTGGAATCGTTAATACAATAAAGAAAGTAACAAGCACACATTTGGTCCTCCTTTTCTTTCCCAGAGTTTAGTCTAGGGATTACTCAACTAAATTGGAAACCAAGAGTCAAAATAGTTTTAGACGCAACTCAGGGTAAGTTTCTTATGGATTTTTCTGATATATTATAAACTTCTTGTGGTAAAGGTAAGTATATATATGTACTTATATATTACAAAGAACAAATCATGACTTCACATATTTTATGTTTGTATTTGAAGGACTTGAGTACCTACATAAGGTTTTCTCCCCAAGGATAATTCACACGGATGACAAGACTGCCAASATACTTTTAAAAAGAAATATGAATGGAAAATTGGAAGATTTTGGTCTRTCAAGAATGACAATGGATGGAGAGGATTCTCATGTCACGACTACTATGAAGGGAACCTCATGATACCAATATCCAAAGTATATGCACTTTCTTTGCAATACTAGAATGAAATTAATTACCCCATGGCATTTTCATTTTGGTTTACTAACTTGTCTTGTAGTKCTTTCATAGGTATTATTGTTAACTAATCCTCCAATTATGTATTGTTAACTTAAAGAATGTTGTTCATTGTTTGTTCAACTGCTCGACAGTTGAACTRTCTGCACAATTGTCTTCCTATGCATATAATCATTRTATCCATATTTTTAATGAATAATATGAATCCTACGATATGCTCTATGTTTTTTTCCCTCACTTTGTGCTAGTGGTATCACAACGCGGCTAAGAAAATTTGTAACATCTCGCTCTTGTGCACACTGAGCGAACTTACTCTTTCAGGGCACTTGATCGCAAGTGATCGAGATTTTTATGCTTTTGGGAATTAGATTATGATTATGAGGCATTATGGATTGATGACATGTTACTTTTCCCTATTGACACAGACAGGTGCTATTGACTCGGTTTTCCTAGTGTACAGGATTTTGGACCTTGAGGATGTAGAGGCATCGATGGAACCCCTTGGAGTCTGGATCGAGTCAGGGAGTGGGCTATTAGGGTTTGATTGTTCTATATTTGACATTTTTGCATCTGATTAGATGATATGATTATGGATATATTTCTGACATGATTCATTGATGATGCAGGCTGACGATAGCTTGTCAAGCAGTCTCACATGTGGAGTAGAGGGGTCACACACAACTTACAGAGAAGTTGAGGGAGAGGTGTGGACAACAACCCTGCCAAAGCCTACTAGCACTCCCTTCATGGCTCGACCTGCAGGTTAATGACTACCTAGTTCGAGACGGCCCATGATGTCATGAGGGAAGACTACGACAGTCTCTCATGATGATTCTAAGGGGCGCACAATAAGGCAGGGGCCTTATTCCTTAGAGGCCCTTAGTCTCCCACAAGATCACTTGGTGGAGTATTGACTCCAGGGGTTTTTATGTCTACCAAGTTATTCAATAGGCGAGTGGCACCCTTGCAGCACAGAGTGTGTCCTGAAGGGCATGTCGTGCAAGAAAAACAGAAATAGGCGAGTGGCACCGTTGGAGCAGGTACTGCGTCGTGAAGGGCACGTCGTGCAAGGGAAACATAATGAGGTGAGTGGCACCCTTGGAGTGCCTAGTGCGTTCTGAAGGGCATGTCGTGTTATTAATTAATAAATGGATGAACCTCGATGACCTTGGGACGAATAACGGGATAAGAAAAATTTTAAACAATTTCCCTCATAAAACGTCACCTAGTCTTGAAAATTAAAATCTAGGTCTAAGTGAAACTTGTGGTAAAAGAAAAATATTTCTGTAAAAATAAATAAATAAATAATAATGATAATCATCATAATCATGTGTCAAGAAGGGGGTAAGTAATTCTTTAATTTATAAAAAACCTTTTGGGGGATAAAATTTAAAAAGGGGGAAATAATTGTTTTATCACTTAGGCTAAACAAATTTTATTTATTAAAAAGGAAAAGGGGAAAAAGGGTTAATTTTCTACACCTACCAATTTGAGTTTTAAATAAAAGGGGAAAGAGGGAATTTAAAAGAATTAGGAAACTAGGAAGAAAAGTGGAACATAAAAAGAAAGGGGAAACACAAGGGAAAAAACAGAAAGTCTAGCTTAGTAAGGTATCTACAATTTAAGAACTTTCTAAATTAAACTCAAATAGTAAATTAGTAAGGGGGAAAGTCACTAAAACTTGTAAGGGAATATGGGGACACCTAGGAGCGATTCTAGGAGTGCTTTTAGGTGGGTGAGGGAATTAGGAGTAATTAATTAATTAATGAAATTAATTTATGGTGCAATGAAGGGGATGGGAGACACATGTACGGGAGGGATTTTATGAATTAAATTGTTGAAAAATAAATTAAATGGAAATTTGGGAAAGTAAAGGACTTAGAAACTCTATATAATGGAGGGAGGAGAAGGATGATGGATCTCTTCTGTGATGTGTAACGTTACGCTACGGAATTTTAGACTTGACTGACTTAGTTTGTGGGAGTTGGGATACCAAGCTCGGTGAGGAGTGGTAGCTCGGCCTTGCGAGGTGAGCTGGGAGATAGTTGTTCTTTGGTTAGTGCGTGTGGCCCCTTTGCGGCTCAGGGGGCTAAGGGGGAAGAAGAGTACCCCTAACATTGCCTGGGAGGTACCGGTGAAGTCTCATCGGTTGGCAAGCGGGAGATGCACGGAGCACGTGGGACAACAACTCAGAGCGGGCTACATGGGATATGATACGCTTCCTTATTTTTTCATGGTAGATTATTAGTATACTTTACGCTCTTAGTCTCTATGTTTAATTGGGTAAGGAAAATGATTGACTTAGAATTTTAATTGATGAATGATTTTCCCCATAGCCTTAAGTTTTTTGTTGATTGATTCCTTTGGCTTTGGATCCCTGCATGTCGTGATCGTCCTATGGTTTTATTGATTCATGATGATTTGCGGTTTATATTTTTTTCCTTCGTCCCTAACTTATCAGTCCACACCTGAGCAGTTGGCTAGGATCCTGATCTACGGTCGTCACTTCGATGTTAATAGACCTATGGATCTAAACACCTTGCTTATCTATGCGAGGATGATGAGCGACAGATGTTTCTACCCAGCCTTCTACCCTTGTTGATTTCTCATGTTTGATTGATGGTCATTGCGCTTTCTTGTGATGGACTTTTCTGCGTTGATTGGTTCATGGCTGAGCGATTCGTCTTACGCTTCTTGTGACTTCATTTTTCTGCATTGATTGATTTTCTTCTGAACAGTTACCCTCTGCGTATTGTTATATTTTATCCTCTGTGATTTCATTGATAGTTCCCAGCTCTTGATTGGAGAAATCTCAGCGCTGTCCACTAAGATGAAGTTTTTTTTTTAAATAAAAATAAAAATAAGAATAACCTTGACTGTGAATTGGAATAATTTATTGGCATTAATTGATTGTATGGCATCCTCTTTTATTTTCCTTTCCTATTGGAGACTGTGATCAAACATTCAGACATTGTTTTTTTTATTTTATTTTCCCTACTTCTTGACTGAGAACTTGCCTGATTTCATTATATATTGAGAACAATTTTTTGTCGTTATTTTAAAAGGTGTCAACAGTGATCATTCATATCTGCTTGCAGTCAATGTTTTCCCTTCAGACCTCACTTAATTTGATTACGAAATCACCCCCTTGACTGCGATTTTCATTAGCAAATGGCTCGACTTTGCTTACTGTGTGTCTCCCACTTCGCCTTTATCGAGTGACTATTAGTGTCATCATTTTTCCTTGCTAAGTTAATGGTATTGCTATTTTACTTATACTGTTGCTTCTTATTTTAGTGTCATGATGTATCTGTTTAAAAGATAGTCATTTCGAATGGAACGGTGTAGTTTATGCCAGCGAAATCATAGTTGTTCACCTGCGTTTTAGCAGTATTTAGACAGCGAAATTATTCCCGACTTTAAGATGTGGACAACGAAATGTTTGATAATTATGGTTGACTTTCTTTAATACACGCTCAAATAATAGGGAGGTTCCTGTTATATATTTCATATGCCAGCGAAATCGTAGTTGTTCACCTACGTTTAACAATATTTAGACAATGAAATTATTTTAGCACTGGCAGCAATTGATGGCATTAGAATCGTAGGTGACTGGTATATTATTTAAGCCTGCGTTTCTGTGGATCGGTGTGGCTGCGTTTTAATATAGTTGAAGAATGCCTATGTCTTTGTATCAGAGTTGAATGTATGAGCCTTGACAGCGTGCATTTTGACAACTGACGTTTATTAGACAACCTGGAACGATGCCTACGTCTTCATAGAACGGAATCGACCTACCGTATTTGAGTTTCCTTATGACAGTTGTATTGCTTGGGTATTTAATTTACATCATAGTATCATTTACATGCGAACAATCACGCTTGACAGATGGCAGTAGAATTCACCCAACATTTAAATTGACTTTCCCTGAACGGTTGCCAATTCTTCGATGGTTGTCAGTAAACGATTGGGCTCATTTTTCTAGTAAACCACCTTCTTATCCTCTTTTCTTTTGACACCTCGGAAAGTTTGATAATGCTACAATGACCCAACCCATTTCTAAACTTGCGTTAACCTTTAACTAGTTGTACCTTGGCCTCAACGTAAAAACGCTCAGATGTACTCATCAACTTACCACTCGTGATACATTGGGGTTTTCGAGTCCCTCAATGTTCAAGTCTAGATCTTGGTAGAATTTTTGAAACCATTGGGACTTACCGAGAATTTGGAGTTGAAGGTTTAAGACAAAAACATTAAACGATTTATTGTTTTGAGAATTTCCCTCTTAGTTTAAACATAAAAAAACTAGCTGCCACAACCTGATTTTCACATATATAATTAATTACATAAGGGTTGTAGATTACACTAATTCAAATATCTTTTTCCTTTTTGCATTGTAGGAGTTTACAAATTTTAGCTAACTATTACAATGTGTATTTTTCCTTCACGTTGTGTTGAAGGTCTTGGCTACCTTTATTAAATGTTGATTTAATTGCGTGTTTGCTGCATTTCAAAGGTTGTGTTGTTCGATATTTTGTTGCCCTTTAATGGTGGTTCCATTTGGGTAAAAGGAGAGATGTAGATGGATTCGAGTCTTAAGGACGACGGCCTGGATAGGATGTCTTGGCTATGTTAAAGGCCAAATTATTTTTACCTTGTTGAGGGAAACAGTTTTCATAGGAATGCATTAACTATATTCTCAAGAGATTACTTCATCGATGTTTAACCGCATCATTTAATCGAGGCATTTGGAAAAAGAATGGTTGTGCCAAGGACAGAATGTTATGTTCGGTTGTTGTGGAAGTTGTTTTCCCTTGCGTCGTCTGGACTTGACCGATTGGGTGCCTGGGGCATAGTCTTCTTGTATGTTGATAGTTGGTTGGGTCTCCTAGCACGTTGAATCCTTTTGGGAGTTGGTCTAGTTGCATCACGTTGCGCCTTGGTCATTGTCACGCCTATCGCCTGGCGATGGCATGATTCCTAGTGAGGGGCTTATTGCATGCCCTAAGAATAGAGGCAAATGACAACTTGTCTGAAGCCTTTGCTTCCCGTGTGAGTGTTGTTGATCGTTGTAAATTGGTGTTAGCGCTTGAGTTGTAATGCCTTCATACATTTGGTTTAGGTGCCTTGAGGTTCTATTCATTGGTCATCAAGGTTGTCGCGTTGGGAGGGGGATGTTTTCCTTAGCTTGTAGGTGTGGTCATGATTGTGTCGGGCAGTTAGTCGTTTCCCCTTGTTGTCTTACACATGTTTCGCCCATCCGCTCTTGTTCCAGTGTGTGGGGTCATAGTTCCCTGTTGCCTATTCGGCGGGCGTGGTGCTCGCTATCAGGTATGTTGTCTAGTCATAATCGTTGTTGTATCCCTGAAAAAAAAATGAATTTCACACTTTCTGCTTCCCTTGTAGTCGTAACGTTTGGGTTGTTACATATGGTATCAGAGTGGGTTCAACCTTGCGAATATGGATCGCCATGCTTTCCACTGCAATAAACCTTTGAGTACCAACCTAGTTCTTCTTAAAACTTTAACAAGTTCATCCAGTGATCTTGTTTAGAGGACACCTCGGAGGTTCACAACGTGGTGCCGTGGAAGGAGGTGAGATGCTTGCAGAGGTTTCCACACCCTCGGAGTCGAACCCCCAATGGGAAGGGCATGTCCTTGGGCTAGATTCACTTGCTATAAGGTACGATAATGGTATAACAAGGCCCTTCCAGGTATGTCAAAGGGCCTTGATTCACCATCGATATTGAGAGGAGGAGAGGGCACCTATACCCTTGAGGGTCCATGATGCACCCTAGATAGTACCATTAGCATCCACTGAGAACTCGAGAGAGTTCAGTTCTCAAGTCCATGAGTGTCGCAGAGGGTTGTGCTATCGAGGCACGGTTGTAGAGAAAGGCATTGTGCTTCACACTTCGCGATTATGACCTCTAGCCTAAAGGTCCGTAGGGTGGTCTTTGAACTAAAGGGGAGCGTTCTTCTATGGCGGAAGACACTCCTGCCACTTTTAAGAATGGTCATCGAAGACATGTCATGGGAATGGTTCGAGGAATGGTTCCATGAAAGGTATATTCTGAGAAATTCATTGAGCATCAACTCAACGAGTTCAAACACCTCACGACGGGACGACCATACGGTGCCCGAGTATGAGGCCGATTTTTGGAGCTGCTTCGGTATGCTCGGCACCCTTACCAAGAAATTTAAGCTCAACAAGTTTTTGTTGGCCTTAGCATTGGAATTCAGCTTCTACTTCGGCTACTAGGATTACTGGACCAAAGAATGTGTGTTGGATTGTGGGGAGCCACATTACCAGCATTACTGCCAAGAGGAAAGGGATGGAGCGTCTGKATCAGTCGGACCCACTACAATTGGAGTTTTGGGCAAGGCCCATCAGATTCTTACAGCARTGAATARCCTCTAGGTAGAGCACGAGTTGACTGTGCTCAAKACGTCAAGTACCCTCACTGACTATACCCTTAGTATTGATAGATTTCGATGCTACTGAGAGTTTCATCTCAGGTCCAGTGCTAAAAGGGATTAAGGTAAAGGAAGTCGAACAKGATGATTTTAGCTTTGTGGAGATGGCTTCGGGAGCCAAACAGAAGGTTGGAGGAAAGGTTATGGGTTGTACATTAACCTGGGAGAGTTTGTCACCAGGGTCAACCTGTACATCATGATCTTAGGATCTTATGATGTTTTGATCGGTATGCACTGGTTGGAATTGCACGAGGCGATACTCAACTATAAGACGAAATAGTTGAGCTTGGTCGATGATAACGGACAAAGACGCGTGATTATAGGACGAAACCAGGGAGTTTCCCTGAGGTTCATCTCTTCCTTGCAGCTACGGAAGAGCATGCACAAGGGATGTAATATTTATGCGACCCTTGTGTTAAAATAAAAGGGAGTAGCGAAAGGTCTAGAACACCTTCCAGTGGTAAGAGAGTTTGCAGACATCTTTTCAGAAGAGTTACCTAGAATGTCACCGGAGAGGGAATTGAAGTTTTACCATAGACCTGAAATTGGGGACCGAACTGATAAATAGAACACCTTATCGTATGTCGAGCCCAGAGTTACAGGAGTTCAGAATGCAACTGAAATAATTTCTGGACCTGGGAATGATACGTCCAAGTGTGTCACCATGGGGTGCGCCTATTATTTTTGTATGAAAGAAGGATGGGTCATGGAGGCTCTGCATTGACTACCTTCAATTGAACAAGGCAACGATCAAGAATCAGTATTCGTTGGCAAGGATTGATGATCTGTTCAATCAGATGAAGGGTGCGACGGTGTTCTCTAAGATCGATTTGTGATCATATAACCAGTTATGAAGTAAGGAGGATGACGTCCCTAATATTGCCTTTAAGACCAAGTTTGGGCATTACAAGTTTACTTTTTTACCGTTTGGACTGACAAATGCCCCAGGGGTATTTAAGAGTTTGATGAACGGGGTGTTCCGCGGATACTTGGACAAGTTCATCCAAGTATTTATTGACGATATTTGATTTACTCTGGGACGATGGAGGAGCATGACAAGAACTTGCACTTGGTACTACAGTGTCTGCGAGAGCACAAATTGTTTGAGAAGTTGTCCAAATGATCGTTTTATCAATTGAAGATTCACTACTTAGGGCATTTCATCTCTGGAGAAGGTATCGTCATGGATCCAGCAAAGGCCGAGGCTATTATGGAATGGCCTGCACCGACAAATGTCTAAGAAGTGCATAGCTTCATGGGTTTAGCAGGATACTATCGATGGTTCATCAAGGGATTTTCGAAGATAGAAAATCTGATAATGAAATTAGTAAAGAAGAACAAGATGTTTTCTTGGACCGAGAAATGCACGAAAGAATTTTGGAGGATCAAGAAGATGTTGAAAATAGCACCCATACTAAAGGTTCCTAACATGGACACAAATTTTGTTGGTATGCACTGACACATCCAAGGAAGGCTTAGGCGAAGTCTTGATGAAAGACAGTCGAGTGATCGTCTACATCTCGAGGAAACTGAGAAGGCATGAGGAGATTTATGGGACACACGATTTGGAGTTGTTATTCATTTTTTATGCCTTGAAGGTTTGGAGACACTACCTAGTTGGACGAAAATTTTGAACTAAGACGAACCACTATGGACTACAACACATCTTTACGCAAGGTGACCAGAACGCGCGACAACGACGTCGGTTGGAACTGCTTAGCGAGTATCATTTTGAGATTTCTTACATAAAAGGAATAGTGAACCAAGTGGCAATGCATTGAGTTGGAGACTACGCATATTTTCGGTGTTGCATCTTAAGACGAATCTACGTGAAAATATTCTAACTTTACAGTGCGACAATAACTGGTACGAAGAGGTCGAGGATTTTATCGAACAAACACAATGATGGTACCAAGATTTGAAGGATTTACATTGACGACAATGGATTATTGGGGTTCAAAAATTGGATCTACATACCACCGAATAATGAGTTGAGGAGGTTGATCCTAAATGAGGCTCATAGAGAAGTGTACATGACTCACCTGGGAGTCATGAAGATGAGGGTGGACCTTAAACCCTTATTCTTCTGGAAAAGAATGAAGGCAGACATAGTCAACTATGTGGCCAAATGTCTAGAATGTCAGCAGGTAAATACAGGACATAGAAAGGAATGAAGGCAGACATAGTCAACTATGTGGCCAAATGTCTAGAATGTTAGCAAGTAAATGTCGAACATAGACATCCAATAGGGTTACTATAGCCACATGCTATTCCAGAATCGAAATGGGAGGTTATTTCAATGGATTTTATTGTTGGATTTCCATTGAAGGCAAGGAGGCATGACTCAATTTTCATAGTAGTCGACACTTTGACGAAGAGTTCTCATTTTATTCCTATGCGTACGATATATCAGGAACCTGACATAGATAGATTTTTCATCAGTGAGATTGTGAGATTGTATGGCATGCCTAAGAGCATTATATCCAATCGAGGAACATTGTTTACTACACGATTTTGGACTAGTTTCGAAGAGGCCTTGGGACCCAACTTAACTTCAATATTGTGTATCACCCGAAGACTGACAGGAAGAATGAATGAACRAACCAGACCTTGGAGGACATGTTGYGCATGTAMGGGATGGACCAACAGAAGCATTGGGAGGAATTCTTGCCACTGGTAGAATTTTCTTATAATAATAGTTACCAAAGCGCCATTAAGATGGCGCCTTTCAAGTTTCTTTCTGGGAGACCATTTCAAACTCCTTTGAGTTGGGATCGGCTTAAGGATAGGGTCCTGGTGGGATCGAAATCGATCCAAGAATTGGAAGATTAAGTGAAAACTATAAGACAAGGGATCAAGGAAGCGCAGGATCGGAAAGAGTTAAGTGGATGTGCGTCGTGTTCACCATAGTTACGATGTGGTAATCAAGTATTTTTGTGGCAGAGACCGCATAAGTGTTCGATCAAGTTCGAAAGAGGGGATAAACTATCTCCTACGATATTGTGGAAAAGAGAGGCATGTGGCCTAATGAGTAGCCTTGCCTGATTATTGAGGCGTATGCGTGATGTATTTCATGTCTCTATTTGAGACATTATGAATAGTGATCCTACACATGTTTTGACTTGAGCACCTGGCAGGTGTCGTATGAGGGTGTGCTCATGGTTGAGTTGATCCTAATCATGTATTATCGCATTCTATAGCTACAGTGTCGAACAGTAGATCAGGTCAAGGTTCAGTGGGAAAACTATAGTCTACACTCAGCGACCTAGCAGGACGCATATGATATGCACCATCAGTTTCCATTTTTGTTTGATAGATAGACTTATGATATTA
>JASDQU010711009.1:0-22097 GCA_032191745.1 Picea mariana
ATCATGGACTCCATAGGAAGGGGGAATTTATTTGGGAGTAGTAAAAACAACTTGGTGGTAGGAAAGGATAGATTGGAGTTTGAGATGCATAGAAGGTGTCTCAACAACATGAATGGAGTGGAGTTGGGATATAATTCCCGAATGACCATTTTTTAGGAGATATTCCATGCAATGGGAACTGATGATCTCAAGGGAGCCTGATGTGATGCCTTGGAACTTATATTATTGTCCCTCCTCTTGGAATTGCATGGTCAATTCCCTAAAATCCATGAGATTGGGGCCTAGAGTGAGTAACCTTTCGAAACCAAGAAAAATTTCACAACCACCCATGTCTTAGAAAATATATGGCAATTCATGTGATACTGACCAATTTGGAGTCGCACATTTTCACATCTTCCCCCACATTTCATGGAACCTCCATTGGCAATCATGATTTGAAAGTTATTGATGGCAAATATGTAACAATTGACTTCTTGGGCAATGCGGCGATGAAAACAATTATTGGTGCTACCACTGTACACAAGGATGATGAATTTCCTATTTTTGATGTAACCAATTAATTTGAGAGTCTGGGGAGTAGAGAAGCCAATGAGAGAATTAAGTGAAACCACCAGTTCAATGTCTGGTGAATCAGAGGGTGGGGTTAGATCAAATGGTGGAGGTAGTTCCTCCACAGGAAGAACAACAACATCTTCTTCAGAAATATCCTCAGTCACATCCATAAAAAGATTTTGTTCCTTACACTTATGCTCGGGAAAATATTTGTCATCACAATTATAAAAAAGACCCTTGAGTTGACGTTCATCCATTTCATCCCTGTTTAATTTCTGTACCTTGAGGGGAGTTATAGGAGGGGCATAATTGGTGGGTTTAGGGTGAGGAGAAAAGGAGGGTTTGCGGGTTTGGGAGGATACAATATGTTGTTCTTCCTTGGCTCATTGGGTAGCTTCCAACCAAGTTTGTGGGCATGCCATGAGAACATGGGCACAAATTTCATATTTGAGGCCATTGATAAAGAATTCCCTAAAGAAAGCATCTGACATGCCCTCTGTTCTGAAATTTAAGTGCTCAAATGTGGAAATAAAGTCTTCTAGTGTCCCAGACTGCTTTAAATTGGTCAAATGACCTAAATGGTGGGTGTCATATTCAAAGTGGTCATAAATTTCGGTCACAAACTATGTCCAAGTAACATACCCTTGGAGTGCATTTTTTCTCCATTGCCATCGTTCCAGATCCAGATGTAGGAAACCATAATGAATCTTGGATAAATCATTAGTAATTCCATGCAAAGAGAAATAATGTTCCATTTGGGTGACCCAGCTTGTGGGATCTGATCCATCAAAATTGTTCACCTCAATTCTGGGAGGGCGGAGGCCTCGAGAAAAGTGGGTAGTATGAGGACCTTGGTAATGGGGAGAGTCATGATCATCTTGATAAGATGGTTGTTTATAAGAGTAAGGGTTCTTGGAACGGCCCATGAAGTGTTCAAAGGTGTATTTGAGGTCTTTTATGTAGGAAGATTGTTCCTTGAGGATATCAATAGACAATTTTATTAAGCTAATGTTGGCATTGATATTATTGATGTCTTCCTCATTCTAGTGGGTGTCAACAATCAAGGTATTGAGTTCTTGGGATAGTGTGGTAGCCATTTGGAAAAATGGGCAGGCAAATGGTAAAGGGGAAACAAAAGGGATCTGGAGGGATGGGTGGGACCACTAAGAATAAGGGTTTCAAATGATAGGTACCACTGCGATCAAGGAAAAAATGGGGATCAAATGGGATAGGGGCCAAATAAGGGTATCGAAGAAGGGTTGGGTCCATAAAACAAAATTGTGTTAAAAATGATAGGTATCACTAGAATCGGGGCGAAGAAAGGAACCCAGTGGGGTACTAACAAGGGTTACAAGGGTGACCACCATATGTGTGCTTAAGTAACTCTTGTATTTCTTGAATGTATGACTCCCCGACCATGGGTTTATGCACATAATGATAGATCTATGTAGATTTAAGATGTCGGAATACGTCTCCACCCTGAGAAATTTAACCCACAATTTTCTGTCAAGGAAGGTTCTCTGATATGACTTGTAGTATTCCAAATATAAAATAGTATGTAGAATAGAAATATTTTAGCATAGATATGGCAGAGAAACAATGATATAACCATAACAATACCATAATAACACCAGAAAGATCACGTTGATTAATGATAGCAAGGTTCACTTGCCTTTTCGAGGGGGAAACCTCCAATAGAGAAGATCTCTATTACAATAATCTCCAGGAAAATATTTCTCATACCCCCTATTCCTATTTATACTAAATCTATCAAAAATAATAATCTAGGGAAGATCCTTCTAAGAACATAAGATTCTATTAGGTCTTCTTAAATTTGACTTATTCCTTCTTATTTTTAGGCCTTATTAATATCCGCCTTTGTTACATGGAATTATATTATTCTACCTACATGAGGGGTTAGGGAGGTTAGGTCCCTAACAACCTTCACTTTCCCTTCCTTCACTTGCCTTGCTTTCACATTCCTTCACTTTCCTTGACATGCCTTTCCTTTCCTTACCATGCCTTCCCTTGCCTTACCATGCCATGCCTTGCCTTTCCATCCCTTCACTTACCTTTCTTTGCCTTTCCATTCCTTCCATTCCCATTCCTTACTTTTCCTTGCCTTTCATTCCCATGCCTTTCCTTTCCATCCCTTCCCATGCCATGCGTTTCCTTGCCTTCACTTTCCTTCACTTGCTTTCAATTTCCATTCCATGCCTTCACTTGCCTTCACTTGCCTTGCCATGCCATTCCTTCACTTTCCATGCCATACCTTGCCTTCACTTTCCTTCACTTTCCATTTCATCTGATGCATTTCTTTGACATGCCTTCCCATGCCATGAATTACCTTGCCTTTCCTTGCCTTCACTTTCCTTCACTTGCCATGCCATGCCTTTCCTTTTATTTCAATGGCTTCACTTTTCTTGCCTTTCCTTTCCATGCCATGCCTTCCAATGCCTTTCCATGCCTTTTCATGGCTTTTCCTACCATGTGTTACCTTTTCTTGCCATGCCTTTCCTTTACTTTGTATGCCTTGTCATGCCTTTCCATGCCTTCCCTTCCCTTTTCTTGCCTTGCCTTTCCTTGCCATTCGTTTCCTTGCCTTTGCATGCCTTGCCATGCCTTCCCATTCCTTGCATTTCCTTGTCTTTCCATGTCTTTCCTTCCCATGCCTTTCATTTCCATGTCTTCTCATGATATTCCTTTCCCTACCTTGTCTTTCCTTCCCATGGATTCAGTTTCCTTCACTTGCATGCAATGCCTTCCCATGCCTTGCCTTGCCTTTCCTTTCCATGCCATAACATGCCTTGCCTTACCTCGCCTTGTCTTTCCATGACTTCCCATGCCTTTCCTTGCCTTGTCATGCCTTGCCTTGCCTTTCCTTCCCATTCCTTGCCTTTCCTTTCCATTCCTTCCCATGCCTTGTCTTGTCATGCCTTGCCTTCCCATGCCTTTCCTTGCCATGCCTTCCCATGCATTGCCTAGTCTAGCCTTTCCTTGCTTTTTCGTGCCTTCCCATTCCATTTAGGGACATGTGGACAATTTTGTCTAGGGGCATAAAATATAAATTGAGTGGCATAATGGAATTTTGAAAGCTCCTACAATTCCTTTTGGGCAAGGCCCATGTGACTACACTACCCAAAAATTCTCGAAACAGTGTTATTGAAAATTGACCTCCTCTTCATAAATTGCACTATGCCTCATTGAGAAAAACCCTAGTGCTGGACATACTCCAAAAAATGGTTTTTCGATGGACGAAATGACAATGAAGGGGCCACACTAGCTAATACCTAGTGCTCCAGATCCAGTGCAACTTGCCTTACCATGTCTTTCCTTCCCATGCCTTTCATTTCCATGTCTTCCCATGATATGCCTTGCCTTACCTTGTCTTTCCTTCCCATGGCTTCACTTTCCTTCACTTGCATGCAATGCCTTCCCATGCCTTGCCTTGCCTTTCCTTTCTATTCCATAACATGCCTTGCCTTACCTTGCCTTGTCTTTCCATGACTTCCCATGCCTTTCCTTGCCTTGTCATGCCTTGCCTTGCCTTTCCTTCCCATTCCTTGCCTTTCCTTTCCATGCCTTCCCATGCCTTGTCTTGTCATGCCTTGCCTTCCCATGCCTTTCCTTGCCATGCCTTCCGATGCATTGCCTAGCCTAGCCTTTCCTTGCTTTTTCGTGCCTTCCCATTCCATTTAGGGACATGTGGACAATTTTGTCTAGGGGCATAAAATATAAACTGAGTGGCATAATGGAGTTTTGAAAGCTCCTGCAATTCTTTTTGGGCAAGGCCCATGTGACTACACTACCCAAAAATTTCCGAAACAGTGTTATTGAAAATCGACCTCCTCTTCATAAATTGCACTATGCCTCATTGAGAAAAACCCTAGTGCTGGAGATACTCCAAAAAATGGTTTTTCGATGGACGAAATGACAATGAAGGGGCCCCACTAGCTAATACCTAGTGCTCCAGATCCAGTGCAACTAGCGGCTCATCCATCCGAGTCCTAGTTTAAGCTTTATCGTGAGTTGCAACTCGCCTCCTCAAGCCATTTAGGGACATGTGACCAATTTGGTCCAAGGGCATAAAATCCAAACTAAGTGGCATAACGAAGTTCCGTAACATCTTGCAAATCTATTTTCCCAAGGACCACATGACTACAGTACCTAAAAATGCCCAACAAAATGTTCTTGAAAATCGACCTCCTCTTCAGAAATTGCACTATGCCTCATTGAGAAAAACCCTAGTGTCAAAGATACTCACACAAAGGGTTTTCCGGTGGATGGAATGATAGAGGAGGGGCCTCACTAGCTAAAACCTGGTGATATGGATCCAATTCAACTAACATTTCATCCATCTGAGACCTGGTTTTAGTTTTATCACAAATTGCAAATCTCCTTCTCACACCATTTAGGGACATGTAGACAATTTTGTCTAGGGGCATAAAATCTAAATTGAGTGTCATAATGGAGTTTCGTAAGCTCCACAATTTTGTTTGGCCAAGGACCATGAGACTACACTACCAACAAATTCCTGAAACAATGTTCTTGAAAATTGACCTCCTCTTCAGAAATTGCACTATGCCTCATTGAGCAAAACCCTAGTGCCATAGACACTCCAACAAAGGGTTTTTCTATGGATGGAATGACATCATAGGGGCCTCACTAACTAAAACTTGGTGATCCAGATCCAATTCAACTGACAGTTCATCCATCTGAGACCTGGTTTGAGTTTTATTGTGAGTTTAAAATTGCCTCCTCAAGCCATTTAGGGACATGTAGCCAATTTGGTCTAGTGGCATAAAATCCAAATTGAGTGGCATAACGAAAAGGAAAGGAAATGAAAGGAAAGGAAAAGAAAAGAAAGGAAAGGAAATCAAAGGCATGACATGACAAGGCTAAGAAGGACATGACATTGCAAGGAAAGAAAAGTTTTAGCTCTAGGTGTAGGTGTAGGTAAATCCTATTACTTATGATAATCCATGTTTGAAAAATATATGATACCTTAGATATATGAATAAACAGAGCTTATGTTATGACATTGAAATTATCATGCAAGTATTTTTATATAAGATATATGGCATAACAAGTTGTAGAACCACATGCTTAATGAATACTCTAATTGTAATTTTTACATATTAAACTTGTCCATTTAGTACAAGCATTATTTACATATTAAAATTGTTCATTTAGTCAATGCATGACATGGCATGGCATGGAAAGTGAATGAAAGGACAGGCATGGAAACTAAAGGAAAGACATGGAAAGTGAGTGCATGGTAAGGCTTGGCATGGCATGGCATGGTATGGAAAGGCATGGCATGGAAAGACATGGTATGGAAAGGAATGGCATGGAAAGGGAAGGCATGGCATGGAAAATCATGGCATGGCATGGAAAATCATGGCATGGAATAGAAAGTGAGGCATGGAAGGGCATGGAAAAGCATGGCATGGCATGGCATGGCATGGAAAGGCATGGTATGGAAAGGCATGGCATGGAAAGGCGTGCTATGGAAAGGAATGGCATGGAAAGGCAAGGAATGGCATGGAAAAGCATGTCATGGCAAGGCAAGGAAATGGCATGGAAAGGTAAGGAAATGCAAAGCATGGCATGGCAGGGCATGCAAAGGAAAGTCATGGCATGGAAATGTAAGCCAATGCAAGGAAATACAAGGACAAATATAACAGCCCTTAAAAAAGTAATCATTAAATGAAAGGGGGCCAAAAATGCAAGCTTAAATTAGGGTTTATATAACAAATGCATGTTGAAATGAAATATGACACATGACAACCCTAAAGGGATGAAAATTATGATAGAAATGTAAGAAAAGATGTCATACCATACCATTCCAAGTATACCATACCATACCATGGTATGGAATGGAAAGGAAAGGAAAGGCATACCATACCATACCATGGCTTGGAAATGCATACCATACCATGGCAAGGGATACCACACCATGTCATGGAAAGGAAAGGAATACCATATCATACCTTTCCATACCATGCAAAGGATACCATACCATACCATACTATGGCTTGGCAAGGAAAGGCAAGGCAAGGCATACCATGCCATACCATACCATACCATACCATGGCAAGACAAGGAAAGGAATACCATACCATGGCAAGCCAAGGAAAGACATGGCATGGAAAGGCATACCATACCATACCATACAATACCATGGATTGGCAAGGCAAGGAATACGATACCATTCCATACCATGGAAAGACAAGGCAAGGCATACCATACCATACTATGGAAAGGTAAGGCAAGGAATGGCATGTCTCTTGTTTGTGTATAAATATGTTCAATATATATCTTCCACTCATTTAAATTTCAATCCGGGATTCATAATTAATAGAGTTGATGCACTATATGTACCGATAACAAATAGGTTCCTATGTCTGATGAGTATAGCATAAAGAAGAAACAATCAATACAAATACTCTGTTTTCACACTTCAAAGATAACACTCTTCACACAATTCAGAAATTAGAAAGAAAACTCATAAACAAACATATGATCTAAAGTTCTTGCTTAGGTGATGGACCTGTTCATTGATGGCTCATGAAAGGAAAATTTGAACTTTGATTATATCTCCTAGAGCAACTAAACTAACAACAATCAACACTATGTTTCACAATCCTTAATCTATGTTTTACACACTGTGCAAAAATTAAAGAACAAAATTCAAATAAACGACTATAGATAACATGCACTCCAAAGGCTCTCTTACAAGAAACAAGATCATCCATTTACTAGCTCATGAAGGTGAAATATGGATTCTGATCTTACTCCTATAATCACTCACTTCAATATCAACTTGCAAGTTGTCTAATTCTGCACACTCTTCAAATCAGAAAAGGAATTTTAATGCAACCTCACAATTCTGAATAGTTACTTTATTTCTACATAGGAAACAAGGATTTTAAATGATATGTTCCAAGTGTTGGCTCATGTAATGTGAAATATGGACTCTCCAATTGTTCCTGTATTTCCACACTTTGCAAGATAAACGCTGAGATTTGAAGGACACAATTTAGAAATAAATGATCACACACAGAAATCATAAATGTTCACACACAGAAATTATAAATGATTATAAAGCTACCACTAGATTATTGTTCACAACTTTTGATGCATCCACTCTTATATTATGTTGTAACTTACAACTTATTTACATAAAAAATTTCTACTCACAACTGATATGTACATAATCACTCTACAGGCATACTTACAGAAATTAGATCCATGTTGCAATTATAGTAAGCTTGCAAAGTTGGACTGGTGGGACCTTGCAGATGCCAACAAGGCAGCTTAAAGGGAACTCACAGAATAGTAAACTTTGAATAACACCTGGATTCAATGAACTTAATCTCATATTAATTCTTCAACAAGTTTACACAAATAATATGTTCAGAAATCCAATCTGCAACATAACAATTCCTTCCCTTTGGCTTAGAGCCATCACTCAATTTATATGATTTTTACATTACAAATTTGGATCTAGACAATCCATACAAATCAAAACCATTTTCCATCAATGGAGGTTGATTATAACCAATTATCTAATCAAGGAAATGTATTTCCCACGAATCTTGGCATAATCCTGAAATTTCTAGAAAATTGGCAAAGATTTAGGATGGATTGTTCCCCCTGAGCTGGAGCTCCACATGTGTGCGATATGGAGATTCTAGCTCATGATTCTGCATGAAAACACATTTATGGAAAAAACCCATTTTCCCAAATTTTGAGATTCATCGTCATCTGCCTGGAAATCGAGGTGAAAATCCAGTACCGGAATGTTGGTACCAAAATCATGTAGGTAGTTGTTTAGTACCGGAATACACACAGTCATAGCCATGAGTACCGGATTAACACAGAATAGGTGTTGGTACCGGAATAGCGCAGAGTATGCAGTACTGGAATAGGTGGAGCTTTGGGTATCAGAGCAAAACTGCTTAGGATTCAAACGATTAGGATCACACAAAATCAAACATTTAATCGAATTAACTAAAGAAAATTAAACAAATCATGCCTTAGTTATAATTTACCCCTTATGCACATAAAAAAGGGAATCAAGTGTATTTATGGAGGAAACAGTCAATTAGATACACATAGCATAGGTAAAATTGACTCAAACAGAAATAATATAGGGTAATAGAGGTGTCAATACTGAGACTCAACATTCCCCCATGCTTAAGTCATTGCATGTCCTCATGCAACAATGATCTTCAAAATTTCAAAATTGATGGTACTCCTCACTTGATCAAGCATTCTTGATGTTCCACCCTTCTTCAACTCCTAAGTTACGATTATATGATATAAACTTCATAGCCTATGCTTCACACTTCTTACCCATGGAAAAGTAGTTATGACAGAAAAGTGGAGTCATGGATAATAGATTAGATATGTTAGTGATTTGACGTTAAGTCTTATCCAATCTGTTTTCTATCAACGTTAGGAGAAAGGGTTGGATGTGACTCTAATATTATTATAGGATAGTGGCCAAGATTTTTCATAATGAATTTGACTAATAGGCCCCTCTGGCTAGATTACCTTTAAAACAAAAGTGATATAAGTATATTTTAGATATCATTTGAAGAGAGGAACACATAGATATCCCAAGATGATTAACTCATTTCTGATCCAATTTTTTTAGAGATGAATCTCTTCTTTCTTAGGTAAGGTGAATTATGTATACTGAGGGTCCCACTTCTCGTGCAAACCTATTTTTTAAAGATATAACTCTAAAGTGGATACTTGAAGGTTCTTAAGAACATCATCCGAGAGATATAAAGGTCATCTCCTAGCCTTGATTTGATAGTGATTTCTTTAGAATGAGACCCAAGGGTTTTTGTTCAGTTTTAAGTGTGCCACTTTATGTTTTTCAACTCCCTTTACCGGGCATAGCCTCATTTCTAGCAGGCATATTCAGTACCCCGACGAGTTTACCTTAGTACCATACAAGCATGGCCCCGCTGTCGGAAGGCCTGTTCAGTACCCCGATGGGTTTACTTGTACTTCCTAATACTTCATTTTTATTATATTACTCAAAATATTTAGAATAGTGTATATTGTTCATTGACAGTTTTAAAGTATAAGGAAGGTAGGTGGTACGAGGGTGTTTTAGATTTATTAGGCACATAATTAATTGATTGCAACTATCCCAAGGGTGACATCATCCACATTCAACTTAAATCTCAGTTATTCAATGTATAATGGAACATCTCGGATAATGACTAAGAGGTCCCTCTAGTTAATCCTATTAGGGTTCTCATGAAAGTTCATTGCGGTTTTGCAAGGGCGGTCCACCACATGAGGTTTTCATCAAAACCTCTCAAGAGAAACTTGTGAAGATAAACTTGGATAAGAACTTGTTGAATCAAGTAGGTTAGTATTTGACATAATGGTGTTACCACTTTTCAATGGATATTTCAATTAGAAATTACTTCTTCAAAATGATGAAGTAATAAGACAAGTGCACCCATTATCATATAGAGCTAAATGTGAAAATATCTTCTTAAAGGAGAGAAAGGAAGATGCATTCAAGGTTGAGTATATAAATGTAGGAGGAAGATGTGCATGAGAGTAAAAAAAATTCAACACAAGACTTAAATGATCCTTGATAGAAAGAACATGAAGATATTAGCCCATACCTCTAATTACGTGAAGTGAAAACAATGTTAAGCATAGAAAAAAGATCATATCACCTTGGCATTAGTACCAGATTGGTAATTGGTATTAGAACATGTTTCCGCAGTACCGGAATAAGACAGTACCAGAACAGAGTGGGGGGCATAAACATAGTGACAGGATGAATGATTTCTATACAAGGAGATGTATACGAGGGCTTGCAAAAATTCATGGTAGGGAGCATGCAATGATTGAGAGTAACCATATGTTTAATGCATAATTAGTCTAATTTCTTTAATAAAATGAAAAATGTTGAATTTATATGTCCTAGTACTTAAATCGAGCAACAAAACATGAATACATGATTAGTGCTACCGGCACCTTATTACCCGTACCGAATCGCCTAAGTACCGAATGAGTGCAGGGTTATGAACAGTACCGGAATAACACATAAATGTTGTTCATTACCAGATGAGCGTAGACCTATTGCTTTTGCAACTTTTGTAGTTTGCACCTTGTAGAAGTAGTTGGTGTTTTCTGGTGTTCTAGAAGAGGACTTGTGATTTGATTCAACTGAAAACCATGTAGATGGAACAAATACCAACACTAGATGCAGGAACTCTGAGTTTGCATCAAAATAATGCAAAGGAATTTGGTGACTGGGCTGCAAGCTCTGTGACAAGAGGGTATTATGTAATTGGATGACCATATGTTGAGATTTAGAACCCTCCTCTTTTGGAACCATGTTGATCATTGCTCGTGTTGGCACTTCTTTTTTATTATAAGATGAACCTAACTACTACTATTTCAGCAACCACTCCCCCATGCTTGAGGTTTTGCATGGCCTCATGCAAACAATGTGAGATGCTGAAAAATTGTTGCTCAGAGGGTTGTGAACATCTGCTAAAAAAAAAACCAATAGAACCAATTAAAACTAGATTTTTATTCATGCTTACAAACAGAAAATTTAGGGAAAGTGTTAAAAGTTGAATTATAGCTAGGAATAAAATAGTTTGGAATTAACATTCAGTTTTAGTTGTTATTAATCATCCTTGTAAAATAGTGGTCTTAAAATAGATAGGTAATGATAAAGCATAAATGCATAATTTTTAACAACTTAAGGAAAAAAAAGAAATTTGAAGAAATAGGTCGTGAAGCACTCCCTTAAGTGTTATCTTCTATTGACAAGGATGCCTTCTCTACTTTTTAAACCCTTCCAATATTATGTTTGCATTCGGAGGATGAAGAGATTCCCTTCTCATAAGATTTCAAAAAAAATTATCATAACTTGAAAAGAAATCTACCATCGGAACAAAAGATCTTAAACTGATAGCTTAATTAGCTTTTGCCATTCTCATTTATGAAAAGTATGAAAGATAGGTTGCATTGCAACATTTATTTATTTATTTACTATCCTACTCTAATTGAATAAAAGAAAATGTCCTTCAAGTATAAGAATACTTCCAGTGAAGCCATGTGCGTAACAGGGTTAGAAATATATCCATACTCAGGTTTAAAATATAACTTTTAATGCATACGAGAGTATGTAGGACCAGTTGCTTTGATGATGAGATCAAACAATAATGAAAAGTAAAAGAGTAGTGTGACCTGACAACTAATTGGAACCATCTTTCAATAGGATCAATATATTCTCATTTCCCTTCTATGTTTAGGTCACACAACATGTCCTCCTTTTCCATGCCACGTAGAGTATTTTCTTCAACATGATTGGTCTCTAAGGTACATACAGGATCTGCTGAGAGGCATGCTAAGAACTCCTCAATATTAGGTTCCAATGGCTGATCTTCATTGCATTCTATCCATGATTCTTTAGTCTCTTCAACAAATTGACATGAGGAATCCGATGGGACTTCTAAATCTTCTTGTGGAGAGACAACTAAATTCTTAACTACTGTCAAGATATGCTCTTCCTGAGAGGTGGATATCACAACTGCTACTAGAATGTGGGAAATTTCTTGGAGGAACATTCTTCAACCTCTTGATCATCCTTGAATTACTCTAGCTGGTTGATGATCCCTGTCTCAGAACACAACTTAGTACTCGAGGGTTCTTACAACACCCCAAAAATAATTTATCATGAAAGATTAGAATATTAAAACTAAGAAATTAAAACTATTTGCAAAAATAAGACACACCAAACTTGAACTCCTTGTGTTACTGGAACCCTGTTGTCACCAGGTTATTGGTTCACACAAGTTATCCCATCATGAAAACACAATTTTGCATAAAGAAAGGAAAAACACACATGCATTAAAAGAAGAGAGGACAACCTAACTTTGGAGAAACACCACCAAAGTGGATGTGTGGGCTCTTCCTGCATGTCTTAATGTCTGCTCTTCGCCCTTAGGTCATCCATAAAAGAAATCCAAAACCATTAAAGAAATCTAATCCAAATACTACCTATTACTGTTTACAACTCCCTGACAACGGCGCCGAAATGTTGGTGTATAAATATGTTCAATATATATCTTACACTCATTTAAATGTCAATCTAGGATTCAAAATCAATAGAGTTGATGCACTATATGTGAAAATAACAGATAGGTTCCTATGTCTGATGAGTATAGCATAAAGAAAAAACAATCAATACCAATACTTTGTTTTCACACTTCAAAGATAACACTCTTCACACAATTTAGAAATTAGAAAGAAAACTCATAAACAAACATATGATCTAAAGTTCTTGCTTAGGTGATGAACCTGTTCATTGATGGCTCATGAAAGGAAAATATGAACTTTGATTCTATCTCCTAGAGAAACTAAACTAACAACAATCAACACTTTGTTTCACAATCCTTAATCTATGTTTTACACACTGTGCAAAAAATAAA
The DNA here is from genome assembly GCA_032191745.1 of Picea mariana. Classification (NCBI taxonomy): domain Eukaryota; kingdom Viridiplantae; phylum Streptophyta; class Pinopsida; order Pinales; family Pinaceae; genus Picea; species Picea mariana. Next base: position 13,044 of record JASDQU010711009.1, read on the forward strand.
GAAAAAAATTCAAATAAAAGACTCTAGCTAACATGCACTCCAAAGGCTCTCTTACATGAAACAAGATCGTCCATTTACTATCTCATGAAGGTGAAATATGGATTCTTATCTTAATCTTGTAGTCACTCACTTCAATATAAACTTGCAAGTTGTCTAATTATGCACACTCTTCAAATCAGAAAAGGAATTTTAATGCAACCTCGCAATTCTGAAAACTTACTTTATTTCTACACAGGAAACAAGCATTTTAAATGAGATGTTCCATGTGTTGGCTCATGTAATGCGAAATATGGACTCTCCAATTGTTCCTGTACTGCCACACTTTGCAAGATAAAAGCTGAGATTAGAAGGACATAATTCAAAAATAAATGATCACACACAAAAATCATAAATGTTCAGACATAGAAATTATAAATGATTATAAAGCTACCACTAGATTATTGTTCACAACTTTTGATGCATCCACTTTTATATTATGTTGTAACTTACAACTTATTTACATCAAACATTTCTACTCACAACTTATATGTACAAAATCAATCTATAGACATACTTACAGAAATTAGATCCATGTTGCAATTATAGTAAGCTTGCCAAGTTGGACTGGTGGGCCCTTGCTGATGCCAACGGGGCAGCTTAGAGGGAACTCACATAACAATAAAATTTAAATAACACCTGGAGTCAATGAACTTAATCTCATATTAATTCTTCAACAAGTTTACACAAATAATATGTTCAGAAATCCAATCTGCAACATAATAATTCCTCCCCTTTGGCTTAGAGCCATCACTCAATTTATATGATTTTTACATTACAAATTTGGATCTAGACAATCCATACAAATAAAAACCATTTTCCATCAATGGAGGTCGAGTATAACCAATTATCTAATCAAGGAAATGTATTTCCCACGAATCTGGGCATGATCCTAGAATTTCTGGAAAATTGGCAAAGATTTAGGATGGATTGTTCCCCCTAATATGGAGCTCCACAGGTGTGCGATCTGAAGATTCTGGCGCATGTTTCTTCCTTAAAAAACATTTCTAGACAAAACCCATATTCCCAAATTTTTATATTCATCTTCATATTTCAATAAATAGAGGTGAAAGTCCAGTACCAGAATGTTGGTACCAGAATCCTGTAGGTAGTTGTTTAGTACCGGAATACACACAATCATAGCCATGAGTACCAGATTAGCACAGAAAAGGTGTTGGTACTGGAATAGCACAACATGTGTAGTATCAGAATAGGTGGAGCTTTGGGTACCAGATCAAAACTGCTTAGGAGTCAAATGATTAGGATCACACAAAATCAAGCATTTAATCGAATTAACTAAAGAAAATTAAACAAATCACGCCTTAATCATAATTTACCCCTTATGCACATGAAAAAGGGAATCAAGTGTATTTATGGAGGAAATAGTCAATTAGATACACATACCATAGGTAAATTTGACTCAGACAGAGATAATATAGGGTAATAAAGGTGTCAATACTGAGACTCAACATCCCTAAATTCGCATGTGCCATCTGTTCAGGGGATGTGATGTGGGCAGTATCTGGAGATGGAATGGGGAGAATCACTTGTATCACCAAAAGTAAGGTGGTTGGAGGATATTGAATAAGGGCCATTTGATGATGCCTGCATTCAATAATCGTAGGACACTGATATGTGAAATGATCAAGTGAGTCATAGAGAGAGCAAGGACATGTCATCTGTTCATTGACTGAGGTTGTGACATAATGGATGTTAGTGAATTGGGTACTTGATGACGTGGGTGGAGAGGGGTTTTGCTGAAATCTCTGGTGTACTTCCGTGAGCATCTATCGAAACCGAGGTAACGCGGGGCAATGGTGGGTGTAATAGCCATACTCCGAACAGATGGCACATGTGAATTTGGTTTGCAACCCTTTACTTCCTGTAGTAGGGGACATGGTGTTAGTACTAGGTGTTCTTGGTGAAGCGACGGGGGATGTGGTCTCTCGAGGGAGTTAGATCAGATTGCATAAATTGGGGAGAGAGGGACATCTATTTGTAGGGTGTCCTTCTCTCTCGCATAGTGTGCAAGGAGGTTGAACTCGAGGAGGAAGTGAAGCAGTGGGATATTTATTATTCCACTTGTCCCCAGCTATGGAGGTGATGTTGGCAGGTGGGGGTGAAGGTGCTGCGGTTGGAATTAGTACTGGAATCTTCATTAGGATTCCCTCGGATTGGGGAGGGAGGGATGGTTGAGGGACCATCATGGGTGGGTGTAGATACCATATTGGAATGGAAAGCACCATGTTGGGAAGGGTAAGCATGGAAGCTACCTAAAAATATTGTACGTGAGGTGGGGGGTAGAAGAAGGGGATTTGGGTGATGGCTTGGGGATGGTTTCCCAAACCAGGATTTGCACTTGGGGATGGGTGAAATCGGGGGTAAGAGGTGTCATATGGTTCTCAGGTAATGCCTAAGGTAGGATTTCTTCCACTAGTGGGATATGGGGGAGTGGAGTAGCCTATGTGAGAGGAATGGTATCTCCCGTTTCAGTTCCATCGGAAGATATGACACACACTTGTGCATAGGGATAGATGAGCCATGGTGCTCCATGGTATGTCCCTAGCAAGGATGGGTCCTTGAAAATTCTGGGGGCCATCTCTATGAGTGGGTAAGCATCGAAATTAGTGTGGATAATAGGTAGGATCTTATCAATGTTGGAGGAATGGTTAGGCTCATAATGCGAAACTTGGTCGATGGTGATGATCTTCCCATTGTGGGGGAACATCATCATTCGAAACACAGAAGAGGCCATAGCCTTCATAGCGTACATATAGATACATCCAAACAAGATGTTGTAATCAAGCGAGGCATTGATAACCTCAATGTTAATAAGAATGGTTTTTCCCCCAAGTTCAACGGGGACATTTTGAAAGAGCCATTTAGGAGAGGATGGTCTTCCATCATAAGCACTCAAAGTGATGGTGGATGGTATTAGCTCAGGGGAGCCAAGTTTATTCCATACTATTTTGGACATGATGCATGTGGATGCACCTTCATCAATGATGCATCGATGAACTGTGATGTTCCGAGTTTTGACTGGTATCTGGAAAGCTACCAAAGCGGGGAGAAAGGGTTCCCCACAATCTAGATCAAATGTGATGAGTCTAATATCAGCAGGGTCGACTTCCCCCAAGGAGGAAATAAATGATTTATGTTGAGTGGGACAAGTTTGGAGGACCTCCAAGATTGACATGGATGTAGGAGATTGCACCAAGTCATCAACCAAACTTTAATTGTGTGCCACCCTAGCCTGAGGGTTGTTGACATTCCATTGTAACGAGATGTGAGGAATACAAATGTGTGGTTCAGTGTTAGGGCGTGGAATCATTAAAGGTTGTCCGACTATAATTGGAGCTGCCTCCGAAGTGGTGGGAGTAGATTCAGGGGGTCCGTTGTATTGACGACTGCGTATTTGTAGAAGAATTTATTCTTCGCTAGTGAGGAGGATAGTGTGATCCGCCAGATTCCTAGGGTTTTGATACTGTCCCATCTGTGGTGGGGAAGGGTGCATTTCCTACTAGGTATTCATCACACCTTGATGTGCAATAGTTTTTTGCAACACCATCAGGGTTGGTTGTTGCAAATACTATTGTGGGGAATGCTAAGGGGTAGGCAGTGATAGAGGATGTGGCGCATTCATGGAATCTTTCATCTGTTTGAAGTCAAAGATTTGGGGGAAATGGTGAGTATAATGACCATGCTCACCGCAAAGGGCACAAGGTAAGTTCATCTGGAGGTTTTTGTTGTTATTCCTCATTTGGCGTTTATTGTTATTGGCCCCTTGGGGATTTGGGTTCCCCTGATTCTGGTTTCCCCCAGTAGCTTGGTTTTTTTGGGAGTTGTTTCCCCTTGGTCCCGAGTTATTATTGTTTTAGTTTTTCCCTTTATTTTTGGCATTATTCGGTTTATGGGCCGAATTTTCCATATTCAATTGTTTAAAATTTTGAAATTGTTGAATGGGAGAGGGTTGAACAAAGTTAGCCCCAACATGTGGTTGTTCTTGTGGAGGCGAAATGGTTTGTGGAGGACCAAGAAATGGAAAGTACAGATTATTTTGTGGTAATGAACCATAGGGTGCATAGGAAGGCGTAGTGCTTTCACTAGTACTCAGGGTGTACGCTAAGGTAGAGTGGGTACAAGAACTTGGTTGAAAATTTGCGTGCATCATGGGTGTCAGTGAGGGTCCACTTATGGGTGGAGGGAGGACAATGGGCTATGGTTGTTGATAAGGGGGAGGAGGATAACAAGGGGGTCATCCATATATCGATGGATATTGGGGTGTACCGTACATAGGTGGTGGTTGGGTGTACGGATTTTGGTGTGTTTTGGTACGAATCAATCCATCCGTTGAGTGAGACATCCCAGGTTTGTCCTGGATGAATGGTACAGGTATCGGGATGTGAGGTAGTACCGTATATAAGCATCATGACTGTGAATAAATGAGGTCATATTTTTTAGCCTTGCTGATGGCTTCCTCTTCACTTTGGGGGAAGGTGGAGGCCACATCTTTGGCAAGGAGAGGGATGAGTGATCTGAGAAACCAATCGAGGCATTGTTGCTTTGTGGTTTCTACTTTGCATAAACCATGTAGTCGACACCATTCGTGAATGTGGTTGGTGATATGTGTGGTTGAGGTTTGTTTAAATTCATAGAGTAGTTCTAGACCATTGTGTTGGCAGCCAATTCATTTTTTCTATACTATCCTTATAAGATGCCTACACCAGTGTTTTGCAACCCTTGATTTTCATCACAATATTTGCAATAAAATGAAACTATTATTTTGTGCATTTGCACACCTGTCTTTGTTCTTGTTTTCACGAGTGCAAGCGTGAAAACTTTGATTTCGAAGTCATATTAAAATCGTCACTGAATTATTATAGTCACTCTTTTCTATGTGTTCATTGCATTTCCAGTTTAATTATAGTCGCACAGTTGGAAAGACTCCAAGATCTTTACTCATTTGGTATTCTTTAATTGTTGATATGACTTCGTTTTTATAAGACTGTGATGATATTCTTATGATCGAGTTTTTGATGCATTGGTGGTTTGATTTCTATGTTCTTTCATCGATTTCTTTGACACATTGGTTTCATGAAAACACATTGACGTTGTGGTTAGACCCTTGGTATAAATCATTGCATACAACACATATTTCATATGATCGAACCCTTGGTGTTGATTTCAAATCATTATTTTGGTTTTAAAACTATGTTAAAACTATTGCTTGCGCAAATGTTTGGTCGACTTACCATAGATTTCATTGATTGTTTGAATGACATGGTTTTTAACATATGCAATAGTTATTTGAATAGTTTTATGCGCTGTCGGTTGTACTGTGGTAAATGACTGTTTTGCATGGGCTAAGCTAGCTCCACCACCTTCACACATTCGGTCATTAATGCCTTCTCCCCTATCCTAGGTTAACTTTGTTAGTTTTCGGGTAAGCACGTGAGCATTCTTTCCCTGCGTATACTCTGTTCAAACCCTTGCCTGTTCACTCAACTCACTGTGTGATCCCGTCTATGGTGCCTATGGTGCGCATAGAGCCAAATGGTAGCCAAAATCTGTTGCTATTCGATAATTCCCATAAGGATTTAGAAAATGGTGGTTGGTTGGTGTTTGTTCAGAGGTTCGAGGGTTTCAACCTTTCGATTGCCCAACAATTCGCCCTCACCTTCGACGGGTGCCGGGCTAAAGTCGGAGACATACAGCTCGAGCTCAGTGAGGAGTTCTTAAGTTCGGCTACAGGACTATCGGCTACAGGTCAAAGGTGGTTTAAAAATTCCAAAGTAGATGAGGTGTCGTGGCCATTACTATTCATATCAAGAAAGATTGTTTCTTGTGATAAAGGTATGCCTTTCTCTACCGTCAAACCCAGGTGGCATGATCTTTTGGTAATTCTTAAACAGTTTGTGACCTGTGAAGGTCGGTATGGAATGTTATTTCTGTATCACCTTCGGTTATTGATGAATTTCATAGGCTACCCTTTGAATATGCCGCATTATTTCTTGCGTATTATTTAGAAGACGTCTAAAAGATTCAAGCGTGAGAAGGTTGATAGCAGCCTTTTTCATCACGGCTTGATTAAACTCATCATCATCCACCATTTGAGCCTTCATGGCGATAATTGGAAAGCCTTCCTATCCAGGAACGATTTTTCCAATCTAGAGTCTGCTCAAATCGGCAAGGTTGTGGTTACGAAAACTTTGGTTGGGCCAGCCATGCCATTTCATATCCTTCTGCCCCCTATCAAATCCCTGGATTGCCCTAGCATAGATCTACCCGATGCCATAGCCAACCCATGTACTAAAGACAAGACTGAGGATGTTAAGAATACTGTGAGGAGAAAAGGTAAGAATGATACTACTATTAACAGTAAAGGGAAGAAAAATGCTCGATTGATATCAAGACTTGCCCGGAACAAGCCTAAACAAAACATCGACCAAAATCCCATAGTGCTAAGCGAGTACTCAGACTCTGATATTGAGCGTTTCCTAGCTGAGGAGTACCCCTATTCCCATGGCCTGTGCTCTAAAGAACCCTATGATTATGTCTCTAACTTACCCCCGTGCCTCAAAAATGACCCAAACTACCCAGGAATCAAGCTGCACAAGGCAACCCCTGGTAATCTGAACAAACCTCACCTGTGATGCTAAAGCCCGAGCAAACATCATGCATCCAATGTAATGCTTGGCTAGAGTGTTATTACACCGACGTTCCCTTTTTGTAGTCAAAGGTCAAATCGTTAGAGGAGCAAGTTACAGTGCTGTCAAAAGAAAGAGACAGGCTTCAAGCCAATGAGAAGAAACAAAAAACCACTGGTTCAGTTGTCTTCAGGAACGTCGAAGCCGCAACGGCCTTCGTCAATTCCAAGTTATCATGATCAAATCCTTTTCTTATTGTTCAGGTATGAATTTCAATATTAATTTTGTTTTATGAGTTGGTTGGATTAATATAACCGATTGGATTTTCTTTCAATAGCTTTGTTCGTTTTGATTCAAAATGATTTTGTTACTTTCGTTTGACCAAAATAATTTCGTTATGAATCATGAGTGGGAAATTTGTTTGCTAAACTCGAACACACCTATGATTTAGTTAATACGATTCTATTGTTCCCATATTAGTAGAAGCGATTGATTGGTTTTGATTTGGTTTGGTTCTCTTTAGAATAATTCTGTTGGTTTGAATTAATGTAATCAATGGGGTGTGCTTTTGTTTAGTTCTGCCCGAATCGGTTTCATTTTGTATAAATATCCTCGTTTGGATTTTGATTGCATCTGATCTGTACAGGAGATTTATTTGCTAAAATCAGACAGAGCTATGATTTAGTTAATGAGATTTTATGATTGATTTGTTTTCTATTTTGTTTAGATTTCTTTTGAAACAATTCTGTATGGATAGTCGATTGGGTTTGATTTTGATCAAGTTATGTTTGTTTCTAAACAATCCTGTTGACTTTGACTTACCAGAATAGATTATGTTTTGGATTGAATCAATATTTTCGTTTTGAATTATGATTATATTCCACCTACACAGAAGATTTTTTTGTTAAATTCGAACATGACTATGTTTTGATTTTGCATAACGACTGTGTCGATCTTAAATCGGTTCAATTCGTTCTTGCTTGATTTGATTCGCAAACAATGCTACCTTCCTCGATTAGCATAGTCACTTGCATAATACGATGGATTCAAAGTTAGTTTGGATTTAAACGATCTTGTTAATTTCGTTTTGATTCGATAACAAATTTGTTAAGTGTTGAGTTGACATAAACTATTGCATGAAAAATATGCTTGATCGGTTACAACCTTTTTGGGTTAAAACAGATTCGAACATGATTTCGTTTTCTCTCAAATTAGCATAGAAGTTTTGATTTGAATGATTCGTTTGGTTAATAGTTTAATAGTTTGAATATAATTCTTTAAGTTTTGGATTGATTTTAAATGATTCTATGCTCAAATTAGACCAGCTACAGAATCGCCAAATTCTGTAGCTAGTCTTAGAATTTTGATTTTTGTTAATTTTGCCAATAAAATATCACCTAAAATTGTCTATTCTTGTCCACTTTCAAGTGCATACGAATTTCAATGACCAATTGGCATGCTATGGCAGTTTGAGAGATGTTTTTGTGATACAGTTTTGTTTTAAGTTGTTAGCTTGAGTCAGAAATAGAGAGTCAGAATATTATCCCCATATTTTTTGTAAACTGTTTTGATAATTCCCATAGGGATGTTTTACCCTGTGGGAAGTCTTTAAATACTTGTTATTTTTTGTAAAAAATCATCATCACTATTGTGAGAACTAGACTATGGATTTATGATATAGACGGGGATGAAAGTTGATGTCTTGTAACAGCTTTCACTTTCAATATATCAAACTTTTGTTTCAAGTTTTCCACATATCAGTTTGCAATTAATTATCGACTACTTTAGCTATCATGATTCATTGCATGTTGATGTGATTTGATTTATATGTTGTCTATATCTGATCTCTCTTATTTAAAAATACAACAATCACTCTATTTCAATTTAATGAATACAGGTTTATCTTTTTCATTAATTGAATTGTTATGTACAAATTTTGCACAAGGATTTATCTGACTGCGATTATTTGTAAATTATAAGATTGCTGTAATTTTTTATGTCTTGTTTGTCTTGTCATTTATATTACAAGAGCACAACTGCTTCTAGTTTACGAGAAGCTCGTGGAGAATCCGGTGCGGGTTTCCTCCCACCGAACAATTGAATCAACTACTGCATACAGGACAAGCCTAAAGCGTTACTTCAGGTCGGTTTGTTATTTGTTATTTGATAGTTAATTTGTTAGTATAATATAAGTATTTTAGATAGATATATGTATAGTTCAGATTTGTAGTTAGAGTTATTATTTTAGTTGCTTAGCTTAGATAGTTTTTATTTAATTTATTTTTCATAAAATTATAAAAATAAAAAATAAAAAATAAAAAAACAATAGTTTCGCTGTCTTAGAAAAGATTACAAATGACTATTGCGGGTT
>JASDQU010711009.1:22197-49874 GCA_032191745.1 Picea mariana
CAAATTGAATCTTGTCACCAATGGAAGGTGGCAGTCCACTTAGATACCTCTGAATCTTGACAACCTCGTCTTTGATGAATGGAACATACTTCAGTAGTTCCAGAAAACTTCTTTCATATTCATCAATGGTCATACTGCCCAACTTGAGTTCGAAGAACTCCTTCATCTTTCTGTCATAGTATCTTTTAGTCAAGTATTTTTTATCGAAATACTTGTTAAATTCCTTCCAAGTGAACTCTTTCTCTCTGATGTGCTGCACCTGCACAAACTGATCCCACCACATGGATTCTTTTCCTTTAAGTTGGTACATTGCAATTCTTCCTTCTGCATGGGAGAAATAATTTTGCAGTTGGAAGTATTTCTTCATGCCAAGAAACCATGTCTCGGCATCTTCCTCCTTATTATGCTCTCCATCGAATGTTGGAGGCTTAATTTTGTTCATCTCTCCCTTCAGTTCTTCCTTTCCATATTTTTGATGTTTTCTAGTAGGGGACAGGCTCGAACTGTTGTGTGTCTCCCTGTCCGAATGTTTTTGGGAGCGACTGTGATTCCGGCTACAACTCCTCGATCTACTTCTTCTCCCATGATTTATGCGACTCTCTGTCATACCTGAGTCTCTTCCCTTCTCAAGTTTCTTCTCTATTCTTTCCAGTCTCTTCAACAATTTTAAATTGAATTCACCCTGTCGATCCCGGACTTTCATGAGCTTTCGGCTATCAGCTAGGTGAGCCTGAGCATCTTTCTGCAATCTTTCGATGAGTTGCATCATATGTCCTTCCTTATCCATCTCTTTTCCATGCCCATTGGAGTTCAATCCTTCAACTCCTAAGTTAACATCCTTTCCTTCCCGTTCGTCTTCCATTTCAGGGGTAATCTGCACTCTTCCCCACTCCATACTCGATGTTGGTTAACTGGGACTCTGGCCTCTATTGAATTCTGCACATGCACTATGCAATTGAATTCAAAATTTATCAGGCCATTAAATTTCATGAACAATCCATGACATTTATAAGTAATACGAACAAGAACGAAAGACATTTCAACTTCACAAGGTTTTCTGAGCTCTATCTGGCTTTGTGTTTTCTGGATGTCCAAAACTTCAATTTTTGATATTTCGAGACATTCGGGACCTTGAGTTTCAGTACCCAGGATTTCAGGTTTTCGGAACTTCCATCTTCTCGGCATTTTAGGACTTCAAGTTTTGGGGTTTCGGCCCATGAGGCTTTCAGACCCGCTTTGTTCTCCAAACCCCGACTTTCGAAATTCCGACTCACTCTACCCTACAGGTCCACAGCACAACTGTCGTCCACTACCATGGTGGCACATGGAAAGTTCACGAGGTTCCACTTCGCTTTCACGATGTCATCAGGTCCCACCTTTCTTGCTTCTCTTCTCATCTCCATTGGTACGTGATACAACTCCACGTGTCCACGTGGCATAGTTCCCAATTGAGGTTTCGGGTATCGGGGTTTCGTGATCCCCGACGACATGAGTTCCTATCCTCACGAACTCCCGATCCTCGATTTTCCGATGCACCTTTTTTCCTTAACCCCCAGCTATGCCGAGGTCCATGTGACCTCTACCTTGTGACCATAATCAAACCGCTCATCAGGGTTTTGGGGTTCGGAGTTTCACAACGCATGGACTCCTTGTCCCCGCGATTCCCGATTTCCCGAATCCCGATTTCTGATGGATGACTCTTCTATCGGGACTTTCCCCGATTGCCTGGATTACTGCCATGCATCCAAAACGAATGGACGATCCCGATTCAATCTCGGGACTTCGGGACTTTTGCCATGAAAATTCCCGACCTCCTTCGTGACTCCGATTTCGCGATTTCCGATTTTTCGAAATGGGAAATCTCACGACACGTGTCCTCTATATTTCGAACAGTCTAGATCTATTTCGGAGCATTCACACCTAGTCCCTGAGGTTTAGCCTTCGGTCATCTCCTTACAGATCCTACGGCTGACGGGTTTTTCGGCCGAGATCTGACGGCTCAGACGGTTCCTAACCGATTCAGAATTTCGCGTATCGTGATTTTCCAATCCCCTGTGCAATAGACAAAGGCTTTAAACCTTGTGAACATTCTCCAGATCGGATGGTTACAAGGGTTCGCCTTCCCTCCCGAACAGATCCTACGGTTCTAACACCATTGGTGTAGAGACCTATCTCCCCGTGGCCATAGACCACACCGGTTACGGTTTCATAGCACCGCTATACCTCATGAGCTTAATAAAAAACTCAAGTGTCTCCTTGACGCTTCAGAGAAAACCAGGGTCCGAAATTGGTCCTCCCGACTCAATTTCCCTTCGCATTCTCAGTCCAAAGACCACTCCACTGGCCCATCTAGGCTCAGTGTCTAAACCTTGGCTGTGATACCAATTTGTAGTGTACCCTTTTTCACTACCGAGGTTTTATTACCTCTCAGTTACCATTCTATACATGGATTTTTACATAATTCGTACAGACATTATAAGCACATGCATTTAAACAATTAAACACACTTAAATCTCAGAGAAAGATATATAAGTTACTGCTACAATTAAATAAGCCATAGCATTCAACAGTAATTCATTTACACAGCGAAAAACATGATATACAAACAGCTCAGTCATGCAGAACATGATCAAAGCATATTTCAGATACTTATCTTTATCAATGGTGGAATCCACCAACCAAATGTAGGCCTTCCACAAACCTCCCAGTCGTAGACCGCACTACTACTCAACTCAATAGTGGGTCAACCCCGAGCTGGGACTGAGCTCCACCCCAGGGAAAGGAATCCAGACACAGGCTAAGGTTACAGGGAATTCAACCACACACAACCATCAGGAAGGAATTCTCTCCCAGGAATATCCCACACTCACTGCCCACAGACCCTCATTCCCCACATGCTTGTTCCACCCCAGGAGAGTGCACCTTCTCTATCACTTGGACAATCCTTCAGCTTCCAGTCTCCCTTACCTTGGGTTACAGGAACAGACCGGACCGGAACTCTCCGGGTTCTGTAGCAGCTACAAGGTTCCTTCCAGGAGCTCTCTCCTTCCTCTGTGCACTCTCTCACCTAGAGGAGTCGCTCACAGGCCAACAAGCCTCACGCAGTCCTGTACTGCGTGGCCACAACAACCCATGGGGAAAATAGACAAAGGATTCCCAAACCGGTTCAGCAGTCACATGATGATATCATGGTCGTGTTTTCGGAACAGGGACACCACGCACAAGTTAGCTCAGCTTTTCCCGAACAAACAAGGATTCTTCCACTCGAGTCCAACACAGGGTTCCAGTTTAGGAAATGCGCTCCCGGGTTTTATTAGAACCAGACATAGACTCCACAGTTCTGGACAGGTGTGTACCCGGATTCTTCAGGACAAACACAAGTTTTCTTTTCTGTATCAAAATTACACGAGGGTCTCTTGCAGACTGGCTCCTACTGCTCTCGCTCCAGGCAGTCGGGTCGACTCGAGGAGGAATCCCCCTCACGGCTCATCTTGGCCATTTTATCTGCATGCACTAGGGCTGACACTTGTCACCCTTGGAACTGCATGTGTTCCATCAGCCTGCATTGCACGCGTTCCTCCCACCACTTGGGAAATCATGTGTCCTTCCAAAAGGACTTAGGATAACACATATGATGCACATATCTTTTTGAAACAATATTAAAATATTATTTCCAGGTTTAAGCCCCTAGGCTCATCACTCAGCCCCTTTCCCACCTTCCAGCCCCTATTTCCTTTCCCACTCTATGTACGCTCAGTCCCCCATCACTCATTCATCGTGGTCGGTCTGCACCTGGCGGTGTTTATATTTTATTGATGTGCTGCATACATACAAATACAAAATCTAGGCCCTTGGAATTCAACCCTTAGGCTCTCTGGCCTAATAAAACACATAAGCCTATCGGCTTATACAAAACTTGGCTCACCAGCCTATAACACATATTTACAATCTCTTTCAGATCATGGTTTACATCGGGGATCGGCCTTGGGGACACTACACAATGCATCTACATGGTACTTTGCCCAGCAACCCCATACTATTGTGTCTTGGGAAAAGTTCGAATCATTCTTTTTGGAAGAATTCGGAGATGACAAATCTCCAGAATTCCTAGTTATGGATCTTTCTAGCTTAAAAATGAACCCAAAAGAGAAAATTAAAGACTTTAATGAAAGATTATTAACACTCAAAAACCGAATCCCTACAGATTCGATGCCTGTGGAGAATCTTATCATAGCATACTATACTAAAGCCTTGCATCAAAGTATAGCTATTTGGGTTAAATGATCTAAGAAAGCCATGTTGTTAGAAGCCTTCGAGGAGGCCAACTAGATTGAAAAAGACATACTTAGTCTAAAAGACACTATTAGCAATGAAACAGAGACTAGTTCTTCCTCCAAAAAGAAGATCGAAATCCTCCCTAGACCTACTCAAAGTAAAACACAACTTGAAAGCTCTGATTTAGAAAACTTAACTAAATTCATTCAAAAACTATTGAATCAAGTTATAGATTTGAAGAGGATGGCCGAAGAAGCTTCTTCGAGCAAAGGGCCTTACAAACCCCCGTTCAGGAAGCCTTTTCCCACCGACCTACCTAATCCAAATACTGAGGTCCTTAATCTAGAAACTTTGCAATACGCTCTTCAAATGATTCTAGAAGCCCAGGATAACTTGATGCCTCCTGAGATTCCTGAGGAGGTTGTCGAACAAGAGACATTTCAAGAAGAAGAGTCTTCTCCAAACATTTTTGGACACTTCTCGAATAGTATCTTTCAAGCTAATTTCGAGACAGTGCATCCCTACAACACTAAGAGTAAGACAACAAACAAAACTTCTTCCGAAAACACTACGACTGTACCTCCAAAGCAATCTAAACCAGCTGAGACTAAACAGAGTCATGTGAACCCCAACTTAGATTATGATTTAGTTGAAGATCTTAAAAAGTTAAGGGCTAACATTTATGTTTATGAGTTATTGAAATTTCCATTTTTGTTACAAAAAATGTTACAAAACATCGCAGAGAATAGCAAAAATGGTAATTCAAACAATAACAAGGTTTTTCAGAACAAAGTTCCTCAGAAGACTTCCACTAAGAATAATCCTTATTCTCATGATAGAGGAAGCCTTCCTGTAAATAATGTAGATAAAGTAGCTTTAAAAACTCCGAGTAAAAAGCCACAAACTACCACCCTTAGTACTCGTAGAAATGTACCTCCATTTTTGTTAACTTTCGAAATATTAAATAGAAACGTGCACAATTGTATGGTAGACTCAGGAGTGTCATCCAATGTGATGCCATGGTCTGTATGTCAGAAGATTAACGCTAAATTTGAACCGTCCACTTTAAAAATCATCCAACTTGATCGAACTAGTGTTAAAGTTGTAGGCGAATTAGGGAATGTGCTTATAAGATTATCGTCTAACCCCAAAGTTCATCAAGTTATTGATATTATTGTTGTGGATATTCCAGAAGTGTATGGTCTGATTTTAAGCAGGGACTGGTCGGAGAAGCTACACGGCTATTTTGTGACAGATTGGTCTCACCTGTGGATTCCAAAGAATGGCAAGCCCAACATGATCAAGGTAAATTGTGAATGTTACCTTAAGTTCATGGTCACAGATCTAAATGATCCCAACAAACCATTTACACCTTCTGTTGATTCACCCAAAGTACAAGGGATGGATACCTTTTTCGGCAATTTCATGGCTGAGGCTTCAGCTGTCACAAACCCAGAACATCAGTCCGAGATTGTAGCATATGTGCAGCCAACAGCTTCTACACAACGGTCTTATGTACCCGATAAAAATCAAATATGGTCTCTTTATTTTGATGGGTCAAAGTCCAAAGAAGGAGCTGGTGCAGGCTGTGTTATTATTGACCCCTCAGTTAACAAAACCTTGATTGCATGTAGGTTAGAATTTGAATGTACTAATAACACAGCAGAATATGAGGGTTTACTGTAGGGTCTCAGAAAATCTTTAGATATGAACATTCAAAATCCGACTGTCTTTGGCAACTCCGAAATCGTGGTTAGACAGGTAAGAGATTCTATCCACTGTCTGTTTCCGAATCTTAAAATCTACCAATGTGAGGTATGGAATTTAATGAATAAGTTTTCTTCTTTCAATATACATTCTATTCCTAGATTGAATAATTCTGAAGCAGATCTATTAGCCAACGTAGCTTCTAATCTCTTTCCTGCAAAAGGCTTGTCCCCAGACGCATTCTCCGTCGAACTTTTGTTCAGGCCATCCGTTCTCGACAACATCATGAATTGGAGAGTATTCAACGATGATCAATAGATTATTAGCTTCCTGCATATGGAAGAAAATTTTCAAGGCGCGGTGATAGATGAATGCACTCACGACGACAATTTGCGCGATTTCACGGTAATACCAGATCCGAGAACTCCTGAATCTTCATCGGACATGGTAAATTCGATCCCTAAATCTGTAGTTAGATTAGAGAAATTTTACGATCTTCAAGATAAATTCAAAAAATCGGTCAACTGTAAAACCAATAGTTCCTCTTTATCATATGAAAAAGTAAACTTAGGAACTAATGACAATCCGCAGTGCATTAATCTAGGCGTAGGATGTTCTGAAAAAGAAAAAGCTGCATTTATTAAATTGTTTAAAGAATTTAAAGATGTCTTTGTGTGGACGTATGATGACTTCAAAACTTTCGACCCCAACATCATACAACATGTCACTCCTATGAAACCCCAAACCTTACCCTTTCAACAAAAATTAAGAAAAATGCACCCTAAGCTCGAACCGACCGTCAAAAAATAATTAAATAAGCTTCTAAATGCTAAGATAATTTTCCCTGTTAGGCACACTCAATGGGTTTCTAACCTTGTCCCTATACAAAAGAAAAGTGGGGAAATCCGACTTTGCGTCGATTTCCGAAACCTTAGTAGAGCGTCTGATAAAGACAACTACCCTGTCCCACCCATGGAACAGATCCTTCAATAGGTATCTGGTTCTGAGAGGCTATCCTTACTGGATGGTTTCCCGGGGTACAACCAAGTCCTAATGTCTCCTCCAGAACAACTTAAAACTACCTTCCACACTCCATGGGGCACCTACACTTATCGAAAAATGCCCTTTGGATTGATTAATGCCGGTGCCACTTTCCAGAGAGCGATGGACATCGCTTTCCAAGGCTTATTCAATCAGTCTGTCGTAGTTTACCTAGATGATGTTATTGTATTTTCCAAAAACAAAATGATCATCTAGCTCATTTACGAGATGTTCTATAGCGATGTCGTAAATACGGCATTTCCTTGAATCCTAAAAAATCCATCTTCGCAGTAGAACAGGGTAAACTCTTAGGATTTATTGTGTCAAGAAAACGGATGATTATCGACCCTGAAAGGACTCAAGTCATCTCAAAACTCCCCCCTCCTACTTCCAAAAAGTCCATGCAGTCTTTCTTAGGCCAGATAAACTTTGTTAGGAGATTCATCCCCATCTTCTCCGAAATGGTCAGGCCTTTGCAGAACCTAATTAAGAAAGACGCACAATATCTTTGGCGACCCTTAGAAAATCAAGCTTTTAATGCAATAAAAAAGGCCATAATAGATGCTCCTTATCTCATGAGCCCCGACTTTTCCAAAGACTTTATACTCTACACTTTTGCTTCTGACCATTCCTACGCCGTTGTCCTAACTCAAAAGAACGTCAAAAACAACTAAGTACCCATTGCCTTTATGAGCTCTACTTTCAAAGGCGCTAAAATTAATTACCCAGTGGTAGATCAGCAAGCCTACGCTGTTTTCAAAGCAGTCAAGCACTTCCGGTCTTATCTTTTGAAATCTAGGATGAAAGTTATTGTCTCTTATCTAGCCGTCAGGAACCTGTTAGTGCAGAAAGAACTAGGAGAAAAGAGGGCTGACTGGGTCACCTCCTTGCAGGAGTATGACATAGAAATTACCCCAGCTCAAATAGTGAGAGGCCAAGGGTTATGCAAGTTAGTTGCTGACTCAGCAACAGGAGAGCAAGAATAAAACGATATGTCAAACCTAGGACAGCACGATCAAAATGCAAACTGTTGCGCACAAAAATTTGTCAGTCCTTGGTATGATGATATAAAATTCTGTCTTGAACATGGGTCAGCCCCCCGTCACCTGGATCCCACTAAAATAAGAGCGTTGAGATTAAAGTCTGCCTCCTTTCATTTGGTTAATGGTATTCTGTTTCCTCAAAATTTTGATGGCGTACTGATGCCCTGTCTTGAGAAAGATGAAGCAGAAAAAGTCTTACTAGAGTTGCATGTAGGAGAAGCAGGTGGTCATTTTGGTGGTGACACCACTACCCATAAAGTTTCGAGAGCCAGTTATTACTAGCCCATGATTTTTAGAGACGCCCATGCCTTGTTCCATAAGTGTATTATTTGTCAGAAAGCATCAGGGCAGTTACAAAAACCAGCCTTTCCTTTGCAGCCCATTTCAGTATACTCTCATTTTCAGCAGTGGGGCCTTGATATCATAGGTCCAATCAATCCACCATCCCCACAACAACATAAGTTTATCATAACAGCCACAGATTACTTTACCCAGTGATCTGAAGCTGCCGCATTAAGAACTGTGAATACCAGTCAGGTAATCGCCTTTCCGAATTTGAATATTATCACTCGTTTTGGTATCCCTGACTCTTTAGTATTCGACAACGCTTCTTATTTTTTGTCTCTTGAGATGAGCGAGTTTGCTTTAGAAAAAGGAATTAAATTGAAGTATTCTGCTAGCTATTACCCCCAGAGCAATGGATTGGCAAAGTCAACAAATAAGAACTTGATTAAAATCATCAAGAGAACGGTGGCTGAAAATCACAAAAACTGGCACAATGCATTGTTAAACGCAATCTGGGATGATAGGGTAACACCAAAAACTGTTGTAGGTAACTCCCCCTTTTTTCTCGTTTACGGCAGAGAAGCAATTCTGCCACCACACATTCTTCTCCCTTCGCTACATTTATCACACAAAATACAAGAAGAAGACTGTCCCCCTTTGGAAAACTGAATTAATGCTTTGATGAAGCTAGAAGAGGTAAGAGCCCGAGCTAAACGTAAATTAGATCAACATCAACTAGTAGTCAAAAGATTGTTCGATTCTAACTCTGCCTCTGATAGGAACTTAGAAGTAGGTGACCTCATTTTGAAATGGGACAAACCGCATGAGGGAAAGGGAGAAGATACGAAATTTCAGAACTTATGGCTTGGACCGTTTTTAATTGCTGAGAAGTTGGGTCCCAGCTCTTTCCCATTGCAGAATCTAGAAGGGTAGCCTAACACCTATCCGGTGAATGGCCAAGGTCTGAAAAAATATTTTGCTTGATGACAACTCTTTGTATACTATGTACATATTTTTCTTTTGTTTGCTTTTCTTTTGCTATTTTGGTTTGGATTTCTCCTTTGCGCTTATCAGTTTTTGTTTTTAGAAATACACATACCTGCATGCTGAGCTATTCGGACAAAGAAAACAAAAAATTCCTTCACTGAAATGACTGCTAAAAAATTGTATAAACATCAATTATATACTTTTAAAATTTACATTTGTGTTGGCAAAGACTGTTGTTTGAAAGAAGTTAACTGATTTCAATCTCTGAGTAAATCCTGTCACGATCGTCTATTATTTTCTTACGTTGTCCCTATTCCTTAAGGGAATGACTCAGAAAGATGTCTCCCTGCCTTAGAAAGTTGGTTCTGTAAACAAACCATCTCTGGATCTTAATAAAGGATAGTTCTAAAAATAATTCTGTTGAGGTCTAAAAAAAAAATAAAAAATAAAAAAAATATGTCAAAATATCATAATTTTCAGCGTCACCCCGCTCGACTTTATATCTTTGAAAAACAAAATAAATCATTAAAAGAGTTGTGGGAAGTGCTTGTAAACCCGCCGAGATGCTGAACAGGTATGCTGGAAGCGGGTAAATGCATGCATGATGCCAAGACAACTTCATCGGGGTACTGAACAGGCCTGCTGGCAGCGAAGCAATGTCGGGTATATGAAAATCTGCAAATATGAAACCTCTTAACCGTAAAATTTCCTTTATTCTGATATGGAACTTCCTGGCAGGATACAGATATCAGAGTGGGTTAAATGGAAACCCTGTCGAGGCTATGGATGCCTGCTGGAAGCAGTGGCTCTGTCAATAGTATTAGGGATTCTATCTTTAACATCGTGGCTCTCTTGGCTTAAGACTGTTATCAGTTTTCATCCTTTAAACACTGCTGGAATATTTGATCATTGATGATGTTTAAACAAATTTCTGGTTTTTTCTGTTGGAATTATTCCTGTTATCTTAATCTGAATTTGTTCTTTTGGCAGAGATAACTGCTTCTACCAGTGTGTCGCCATTGTTGGCAGCCAATTTTTTTTTTATATACTATGCTTATAAGCTACCTACACCAGTGTTTTGCAACCCTCAATTTTCATCACAATATTTGCAATAAAACGACACTATTATTTCGTGCATTTGCACACCTGTCTTTGCTCTTGTTTTCATGACTGCAAGCATGAAAAATTTGATTTCGAAGTCATATTAAAATCGTCACTGAATTATTATAGTCACTTTTGTCTATGTGTTCATTGCATTTCCAATTTAATTATAGTCGCACAGTTGGCAAAACTCCAAGATCTTTACTCATTTGGTATTCTTTAATTGTTGATATGACTTCGTTTTTATAAGACTGTGTTGATATTCTTATGATCGAGTTTTTGATGCATTGGTGGTTTGATTTTTATGTTCTTTCATCGATTTCTTTGACACATTGGTTTCATGAAAACACATTGATGTTGTGGTTAGACCCTTGGTATAAATCATTGCATACAACACATATTTCATATGATCGAACCCTTGGTGTTGATTTCAAATCATTATTTTGGTTTTAAAACTATGCTAAAACTATTGCTTGCGCAAATGTTTGGTCGACTTACCATAGATTTCATTGATTATTTGAATGACATGGTTTTTAACATATGAAATAGTGATTTGAATCATTTTATGTGTCGTCGGTTGTACTGTGGGAAATGACTATTTTGCATGGGTTGAGCTAGCTCCACCACCTTCGCACATTCGGTCATTAATGCCTTCCCCCCTATCCCATTTTAACTCTGTTAGTTTTCGGGTAAGCTCGTGAGCATTCTGCCGCTGCATATACTTTTTTCAAACCCTTGCCCATTCACTCAACTCACCGTGTGCTCACGTCTATGGCGCTTTTGGTGCGCATAGAGCCAAACGATAGCCAAACTCTATTGTTATTCGATAATGCCCATAAGGATTTAGAGAATGGTGGTTGGCTAGTGTTTATTCAAAGGTTCGAGGGTTTCAACCTTTCGATTGCCCAACAATTCGTCCTCCCCTTCGACAGGTGCAGGGCTAAAGTTGGAGACATACAGCTCGAGCTCAGTGAGGAATTCTTAAGTTTGACTACAGGACTGTCGGCTATAGGTCAAAGATGGTTTAAAAATTCCAAAGTAGATGAGGTGTCGTGGCCATTACTATTCATATCAAGAAATATTGTTTCCTATGATAAAGGTATGCCTATCTCTACCCTCAAACCCAGGTGGCACGATCTTTTGGTAATTGTTAAACAGTTTGTGACCTGTGAAGGTCGGTATGGCTTGGTATTTCTGTATCACCTCCAGTTATTGATGAATTTCATAGGCTACCCTTTGAATATGCCGCATTATTTCTTGCATAGTATTTACAAGATGTCTAAAAGATTGAAGCGTGAGAAGGATGATAGCAGCCTTTTTCATCACGGCTTGATTAAACTCATCATTGTCCACCATTTGAGCCTTCATGGCAATAATTGGCCAGCTGTCCTATCCAAGAATGGCTTTTCCAATCCCAAGTCTGCTCAAATTGACAAGGTTGCAGTTACGAAAACTTTGGTTGGGCCAACCGTGCCATTTCATATCCTTCTGCCCCCTGTCAAATCCATGGATTTACCTGACATAGATCTACCCAATGCCATAGCCAACCCATGTACTAAAGACAAGACTGAGGCTGTTAAGAAGCCTGCAAGGAGGAAAGGTAAGAATGATACTACTGTTAACAGTAAAGGGAAGAAAAATGCTCGATTGATATCAAGACTTGCCCAGAACAAGCCTAAACAGAACATCGACCAAAAGCCCATAGTGATGAGCGAGGAATCAGACTCCGATATTGAGAATTTCCTAGCGGAGGAGTACCCCTATTCCCATGGCCTATGCTCTAAAGAACCCTATGACTATGTCTCTAACTTACCCCCGTGCCTCAAAAATGACCCAAACTACCCAAGAATCAAGATGCACATGGAAACCCTTGGTAATGTGAAATAAACCCTCACCTGTGATGCCAAAGCCTGAGAAAACATCATGCATCCAATGTAATGCTTGGCTAGAGCGTTATTACACTGATGTTCCCTTGTTGCAGTCAAAGGTCAAATCGTTAGAGGAGCAAGTTACAGTGCTGTCAAAAGAAAGAGACAGGCTTCAAGCCAATGAGAAGAAACAAAAAACCACCAGTTCAATTGTCTTCAGGAACGTCGAAGCCGCAACGGCCTTCGTCAATTCCAAGTTATCATGATCGAAGCCTTTTCTTATTGTTCAGTTATGAATTTCAATATTAATTTCGTTTTATGAGTTGGTTGGATTAATATAACCGATTGGATTTTCTTTCAATAGCTCTGTTCGTTTTGATTCAAAATGATTTTGTTACTTTCATTTGACCAAAATAATTTCGTTATGAATCATGAGTGGGAAATTTGTTTGCTAAACTCGGACACACCTATGATTTAGTTAATACGATTCTATTGTTCTCAGATTAGTAGAAGCGATTGATTGGTTTTGATTTGGTTTGGTTCTCTTTAGAATATTTCTGTTGGTTTGAATTAATGTAATCAATGGGGTGTGCTTTCATTTAGTTCTGCCCGAATCGATTTCGTTTTGTATAAATATCCTCATTTGGATTTTGATTGCATTTGACCTGTACATGAGATTTATTTGCTAAAATCAGACACAGTTATGATTTAGTTAATGAGATTTTATGATTGATTTGTTTTCTATTTTGTTTAGATTTCTTTTGAAACAATTCTGTATGGATAGTCAATTGGGTTTGATTTTGATCAAGTTCTGTTTGTTTCTAAACAATCTTGTTAACTTCGACTTACTAGAATCGATTTTGTTTTGTATTGAATCAATATTTTCGTTTTGAATTATCATTATATTCCACCTACATAGAAGATTTGTTTGTTAAATTCGGACACGGCTATGTTTTGATTTTACATAACGATTGTGTCGATCTTAAATTGGTTCAATTCGTTCTTGTTTGATTTGATTCGCAAACAATGCTACCCGCCTCAATTGGCACAGTTGCTTGCATAATACGATGGATTCAAAGTTAGTTTCGATTTAAACGATCTTGTTAATTTCGTTTTGATTCGATAACAAATTTGTTAAGTGTTGAGTTGACATAAACTATTGCATGAAAAATATGCTTGATCGGTTACAACCTTTTTGGGTTAAAATAGATTCGAACATGATTTCGTTTGCTCTCAAATTAGCATAGAAGTTTTGATTTGAATGATTCGTTTGGTTTCCTATTAGCAATTAAAATTTGTTTAATAGTTTGAATATAATTCTTTAAGTTTTGGATTGATTTTAAACGATTATGTGCTCAAATTAGACCAGCTACAGAATCACCAGATTCTGTAGCTAGTCTTAGAATTTTTATTTTTGTTAATTTTACCAATAAAATATCACCTAAACTTGTCTATTCTTGTCCACTTTCAGGTGCATACGAATTTCAATGACCAATTGGCATGCTATGGCAGTTTGAGAGATGTTTTTATGATAAAGTTTTGTTTTAAGTTGTTAGCTTGAGTTAGAAATAGAGACTTGGGATATTACCCCCAGATTTTTTGTAAACTGTTTTGATAATTCCCACAAGGATGTTTTACCCTGTGGGAAGTTTTTAAATACTTGTTATTTTTTGAAAAAAATCATCATCACTGTTGTGAGAACCGAACTATGGATTTATGATACAGACTGGGATGAAAGTTGATGTCTTGTAACAACTTTCTCTTTCAATATATCAAACTTTTGTTTCAAGTTTTCCTCATATCAGTTTGCAATTAATTATCGACTACTTTTGCTATCATGATTCATTGCATGTTGATGTGATTTGATTTATATGTTGTCCATATCTGATCTCTCTTATTTAAAAATACAACAATCACTCTATTTCAATTTAATGAATACAGGTTTATTTTTTTCATTAATTGAATTGTTATGTACAAATTTTGCACAAGGATTTATCTGACTGTGATGATTTGTAAATTATAAGATTGCTGTAATTTTTTATGTCTTGTTTGTCCTGTCATTTATATTAGAAGAGCACAACTGCTTCTAGTTTATGAGAAGCTCATGGAGAATCCAGTGCGGGTTTCCTCCCACCGAACAACCGAATCAACTACTGCATACAGGACAAGCCTGAAGCGTTACTTCAGGTCAGTTTGTTATTTGTTATTTGATAGTTAATTTGTTAGTATAATATAAGTAGTTTAGATAGATATATGTATAGTTCAGATTTGTAGTTAGAGTTATTATTTTAGTTGCTTAGCTTAGATAGTTTTTATTTAATTTATTTTTCATAAAATTATAAAAATAAAAAATAAAAAATAAAAAAACAATAGTTTCGCTGTCTTAGAAAAGATTACAAATGACTATTGCGGGTTTTCATTTAAATCTGTAATCTGTAAATATTGTATATTTGTAATTGGATCTGATTCTGTTGGTAATTGAACATTTAATTTTATAGAATTATAGTTGTATAATTTAGGTAGTAGGTTGTATATATTTATTTTAGATTTATTATTTAGTTTCCTTTAATTATTTTTTTCATTTAGATTAGTTCCCTAGTGTAGTTTTTATTTGTTTTCCTAGGACTTATATCAGCTAACGGAGCCGCTAAACCCGTCAGGGTGGGTCATCCCAAACGGCTTGGGTTATTTAGACAACCCCGGACCGGATCCACTCTTCTAGTTGGTGAGCGTTCAATTTCGCCCGTCAACACATTGTCATGGAGGATTGGTAGTTGAAATAAGGTCAAGAATGTTTTGGCCAATGATTCAAAAGTCACATGGGACCCTGATTTTTCATCTACTTACCACTTGGTTGATGGGCCTGTGAGTGTGCACTGAAATAACCTTAAACAGATGGAGTCATCCATGATGTTGTTTGAAGAGCACCATAAGTGGAAGGTCATGATATGATTGGTGGGATCTTCTCCCGCATTTCCTTCAAACTTGGGAATGTCCAAAGGTAGTTTGGTAGGCATTGCAGGCCATGTGGGGTCGTGGAATATAGGATCATTTGTGAGTTTTCTCAGATTCGGTATGTTGAGGGTGGCCAAATATGGCTTCTAGAGTGGTGGTGGAGGATTGGTTCCAACCATGGTGTGAGAAGTTTGTGTACCTGACCCTTGAGGGGGGATAGGTGGGGTTGTACTTCCTCCTTGAGAAGGAGTCTGCCCCATGCTTCCTTGTAAAGGAGAGCTAGTGGATGGTTGACCTTGGGAAGTGGACCCAAGTAAAGTGGAACCAAGAAAATATGATCCCAATATAGTAGCACTCACAGGGGTGTGATAGGGTTGAGACGATGAGTTGGAAATACTAGGAACTCCTCCTAGAAAAGGAGGGAGGTTTTGCAAGTGTCTGGAATGTCGAGGATTTTGTGGGTCCCCTATTATGTCCGAATAGAAAAGTGAATGTGTTTGAATGGTGATGTGAGAAATAAATGAAAAAGCGTCTTTGTATAATTTTGGACCTTCAAAATATATCTCACAATCATAGGAAATCACAAGAGCATCACACATAAATCAATTGACAAGAAGCATACATGTGGGTAGGTGTATTTTTTCCGCATGGGAGAACAAAGAAAATAAATTCTCATGTCCTAAAAAGATGTAATGTCCTTCCTCTCAAATAACACTGGAGCTTTCAATAGCACTCAATAGTGGGGTCTGAAGCCACCAGAAGAGGAACTAGTGAAGGATGAAACAATTAATTATAATAAGGGGTAGAGGGTGCATATCCCGAAAGAGCTGGCGATATTTCCCAATAGCCACACACAATCTGATCAAGGTGCAATTGAAACCCACAATCGCCACTTGGGTAGATGTCCTAAAATTTGGTCACTAGGTACCTCGGTCAAACTGCGACATTTAGATTTTCAGCCTCATAAATGGGTCACGAGTTGGATCCCTTCTAAGAGGTGGGTGCCTCAAGAGGGGACGCACATAACAACTGGACCTTGGGATTCGACCCTTCACAAGTATCTCCTTGCCTTATGGTGTAGGAACACTTGACTTAGAGGATTTTAACATTCCCTATTTATCAACTTCTAATGTTTGAAGATGTGAGAACCAGATAACAGGGAGTTATTTGGATGCCTATCCCCGAGATCCTACCTAGACTAAAAAAATTCTTTTGGCACCTCATGTGGAGGAAAAATTAGTGAGTTTTAAGAAAACAAAATTAGATGTTGTTGTTTGAGAGATTGGGGATGTGAACCAATCTCCTTTGAATTAAGTGGGAGTGGATAATTCCTTCAAGAAATAGTGGGAAATTTCATAATCCCTTGGGAGGAAACCTACTTCAACCTCCACAATTTGAGATGAAATTATGTGAATGAGTAGTGACTTTGTGTGTGAGCAAGTGATAAAATGTGTCAAATTTTTAATAAGTTAGGTGTCACCTTCTAACATGTGGACTTAGTGTGGTCCTTTACAAGTCTTGATTACCTATCTTTACTAGATTCCATTGGTACAACCTTGCAGAATTTCAAAGTCCCTAGAGAACTAACATGTGGACATATGGGTCCTTACTAATCCTTTAACCTCCCTAATGTGATTTAATCTAAGAAAGATTCAAAAAACTATCCTATATTGCAAGCATGTGGGGATGTATGGGGACGTTACAATAATATTTAAACTCCCCTAGTGATGTAAACTAAGAAAGTAGCTTCAAAACTATCCTATTTTTGCAACATGTGGGCATGTATGGGCCCTTACAAATTTAATATGTTTGAAAAATAAACTAAGAGGGGCCCTAGGGGGCTTTGTCCTCTCCTAAAGATTTTGTTTTTAAGGGAGATGAAATCTTCCCTCAATCACTTTTCTAATTCTCAAGATCACTCTATGGTGTGAGAGAAAATAATACTCAATGATTGAAGTTTGAATTTTGGTCCCAATGCAAGTGATTATATATGTGATAGTGAATGATTTCAACTTAAATTTTACAATCAAAACAAGCCATCCATGTGGAAAAATGAAAACAAAAGAGGAGAAATATGGTTCTTTTTAACCCCCTAAGTGTCTATGTCTTGACTAACCCTTCATGTGGAGAGGGAATTTAAGTGTGGTGCATTTACAAATTGCATAGAATCAATATTTAGAAGGCTAGGGGCCTTCCAAACATCACAAAAAACTCTTACAATGTTGGATTTTTGGACAAATGTGCGGGCCCCATTTTAGACAGAGGCGCACGTGGCACCAATGTGCAGAGAAAAAAGGACCTGTTGGCGCATCGTGCATAGAATTCACTGGAAAACACAGTTCTTTTGGCACACGTGTTCAGAAAATGCTCTTGTGGGCTGGAAAACCCGGGCACGTTCTGATACACATCCAGGAAGAAAATTTTAAATTAAATTCTCCTCTTCCAGCTTCAAATTTAGCTCTTTACAGGTAGTACTAGGCCAGTTATGATCCCCACAAGGTAAATAGATTAAAAATAATTGTTCAAACAACCCAAATAGGGAAGAAATTGATACCTTTCCTGACGCAGCCGCACCCACAGACATGCCCGCTCACAGGATCCTCTTCTTCTCACGGCCCAAAAAACTCAATTGTTCTTATATTTCCCTATCGGGAAATCCACACCCACAGAACTATCACTCACTCCCCTTTATTTGTTTTCGGGGAATCGAACTTCGCAACTTCACGATGTGAAAGGTCGATCACTGGGCTCTCGAAACCCCGAGACCCGATGGCCAGTCAATGCTGACTTTTCTCTTTCCTCTATCGAAAATTTCCCCTATCGCGATTTAGGTACTTGCGATACCAAGCGACTCGTCTTATCGACTCCCAATACCCGATACACTGAAACTCTGACGCACATGTGCGAGTTGACTTTTCCACTTCCCGTCACTCCTATCGGGATTTTGGACTTTGCAGGATCGCGAATCCTGATGTCAATAGTTTCGAGACTTTACTTTTCCTGAACTTCGATACGGTGTGACACCTGTCCTCCACTAACTTCCCATGGCCACACACACTATCCTTCGACCATCAGGATATCGCGTATCATGATATCGTGATTCTGGTTGCAATAATTTGGAGCTTCGACTCATGAAACCCCGATCCATGATATGCATGTGGATCGAATGACCCTCGTGGCTCTGATCAACGGCTCCGCCCCTCCTGAGCTTTGAACCCTTTGGGAATACGTCGTTGTATCTTCCCTGCACCTAACCAATATCTAATGGCTTACGATAATTCATGAATTCTCCTCGGGGAATTTCGACCGTCTGTTCCTCCTGATGGATTCTGCGAAAGGAATCAAGTACTTCCTCCACGAATACTTGTTCCCCTGCATGAAAAATTGCAACGCCCTTGCAACTTTAAGTTGCAACTTGTCTGCACTATTCTTCAGCAACTCAGAGACCTATCCTTCCTGAGCTTCTCCCACAGCTTTAAGTCTTCAAAAAGAAAACCCTCTTGCACACACTCCTTGCAGAAAACCTTCAACAACATCTAAGTGTTGAAGTCCCTCAACTCTGCACACCCCTGCAGCAGCATTCTTTTAGCTCCTTACTCAGGTTCGCAACTATGAGACTTTACCCAGCCTGCGCACTCCTTGCATGACTCCTGTGTCCAACTGCACCTTTGGGATGAATGAGACAAAAACTATCTCTATCTGAACCCTCTGTCAATGCACTCCTTGCGGACAAATTCGACTGCACTCCTTGCAGGAATATTTGGCTCAAATAGAGAAACAATTAAAACTCATTCCATATCCCTCTCAGAATTCAATTCATACATGAAATCACATACACAACATATAAAAGAAAATGTATGACAGGAAGCAAACATTCATGAGCATGTCAACATCAAATACACAGAGAACAGCACAACGCATGAATTTGAATCATAACTCTTCTATTAATTCAAATGTCTGTACAAGGGTGTTCTTACACAGCTCTCTGCTTCTTCTTGCTCCAAATGCTTATGAATCTTGTTACAATGCACAATGAGGGTGTCTATATCCCGTTTCCCTCTTGCGCTCTAAAGCTATCAAATCTAGAATTAAATTCCTATATACCTGCATTAACTATTTTAAATGTCGTCTATCTACTAAAGGACGAGAGCTATCTGCTCAAGGTCCATTTACAATATACAAGTGCGCGTGTTTTGAAAATTTGTGCGACTTGTCCAGCTGTCCTTTGCTTCCGTGCTGGCTCGCTTGACGTGTTGGCGATGCTCCTACATCATTTCCCCAGTATGGTCGCCAATCTGTTGTATACTTTTCACCACTTGAATGAGAAAAAGAGGGACACTTGCAAGTCCAATTGGTTCAGTTGAATAGAATAGAATTTAGTGTATGAGTCAAATGACTGAATCACATGAAATAAACAAACAATTAAGCTAATAAAAACTAAAGAAACAAAACTACAATGCATAAGGAAATTAGAACCAAAATTAATCAAACAATTGACTAATATTCATGCCACCAATGAAGAGATTATATTAGTGGGCAAACACCAAGGAAAAAGGGGGACTTATGGATCCCCTTTTCCTCCAAGGGATGTCTCTTGAGTCCCCTATGTGAGAGCTCTTCTTACAAATGACAAACTAGAAAGGTAATGGTGAAGAAATCCAAGCGTATTCCCTCAAGAGGTGAGGTGAATAGATTAATGAAATGATGCTAGTACGATGATTCTAGTACGCTCCAAGAAGGAAATAGGTTCCTTGTAGGAGAATAGAGGCAACATAACAATACAATGATACTCTTTAATTAATAGTGCACCCTTGGCCTCTTTTATAGTAAATATTTGAGGCATTATCCAACCGGTCTTTAGGGTGAACAAGGGGCCCTTTAGGGCACCCTTAGGTCTTTGAACAACCCCCCACTCGGATTCAACTTGAATTTGAGGGTCAAATTGACTTGGGAGATGAACCAGAAGTGGGTGAGGGTCCGACAAGAACCATAAATGCATTGTTCTTAGGTGTGCATGAATTTTCACGTACACAATCGCGCATCAGGTGCATATGCACTTTTTTGGATTTTTTGGTTTGCGCATGTGCACGCACTTCCTGTATTGTTTCTGCACATGTCAATTTTATAACTAGTTGTATAGTTTGTTCCCTTTGGAAATGAATTTTTGGGGCTATGAATGAACTAATAGGTGTTTGGAAATGTTGGATTCCTGTAACCATTTGCGGACAAAATTTCAATGATAACACAAGGCATACCATACCATACCATACCAAGGCAAGGCATAACATACCATACCATACCATATCATGGATTGGCATGGCTTGGAAAGGAATACCATACCATACCATACCATACCAAGTCAAGGCATACCATACCATACCATACCATACAAATGGTTTGGTTGTCGGGTGGAACTGCATGGGATTGAGTGAGTGAGATTCATGAAAGAATCACGTAGGAAATGAAAGTATATATGGGGATGTTCAGACCATCGAATCCAACGAAGGCGTAGATCAAAAGCTGGCTCAAAACAAAGGAGCTTGATTTTGGATAAGTACATGTTTAGTGACCTACATGAGGTGGTTTTTCTACAATTTCCCACATGTGTTCTAGGAGTGCCTATTAAGGTTAAAAAAAACACACCCTATGAATCGAATCAGAAAACTCGAGTGGAATCATATGGAGACCATGCAGTTACAACAATTTGAAAAAAAATTCATGCACGTTGTAGAATTTTGGTTAGATAGTATCGTTGCGGGATTTATCACAGAATTTGTAGTAGATACCACGAAGTCTTACAACACAGTAGAGAAATAGTTTATGAGAGGACCTAGAGGTAGGTATATCAGATTGTTGTACACTTCAATCTGATAGAACCAATATCAAAAGATAGAACCAACAATAGAAAAGATGAAGGAGGATATAAAGAACCTCACATTTCAACTAAACTAGAATAAGGGAAAAGAGAAGAGAGAAGTTGTTTGGTGTACCACAAGAAGGATAGAAGGACACCACAAGAATGAGTTCCCAAATTTCGTGTAGTGCATGGAAATAGGGATACCAAACCCCTTTCCAACATGAGGACCATGGTGCAAGATCTGTAAAATGCATGGCCATGATCCATATCATTTTCCAATGATGCAGAAGTACCAAACAATACCCAAGAATTCATACTTCATTTTTTTCAAATCAGTGGGTCATGATGATGAATATTGTAGGACAATGGACCTGATGAGGGAAATAAATTCAAATAAATATAGGGTGCAGGCATAAATGATGACAGGGAAAGATGCACCACAATTCAACCAGGTACCACCTCCTTATAATAATGTGCAGTAGCAGTACAACACTACACAACCTCAGTATAAAAACATGCAACCATAGTATAATCCCACACAGTATAATCGGGTACCTTAATACAATGCACTACGAGGATATCAAGGTGGATACAGAGGTGTATGATGAGATAGAGGAGGATTTGGAAGAGGAAGAGGTCCAGTAGTGTGCCATAACTACCAACATATAGGACATTATGCAAGGGAATGTCCACTTCCACCTATGACATGCATGTATTGTCGCGTAGCAAACTATGATATAAAGGAATTCCCAACACTATTGGGGAAGATTCAAGAAAAGAGAAATCAAAATGTATAATGGATTTATGCAGAAGATAGAGATGATGGGAGGAATATCAACATAGTCATCTGTAGAGGAGATAAAACAAGAGTTGATGCAACAAGACAATATCCAGTACAACACCAATGGGTGAAGAAGAATATTGAACCAGAGAAGCAGTTCAATGTGGGAAAAGAAAAAGAAATAATCAAGGAGGAAAGAGAGGATATATTCAAGAGAGACGTTGAATCTACATCGACTACGCAACATACTCAGAATATACCAATGTATGAAATGTTTTCCTCAATGGACCACACCAGTGAAGCACAACCTATACAACATGTAAGTAACATAAAGACTTTTCTGCAATACTGTGTTAAGCTATTAAATTATCCATCATCTGTTAAAGTTTTGAAAAATATTTTAGAAATATGTAACACAGAGGTAGAGGGGAAATTAGAGTAGAAGACAATGAATCACCTTCATTCAAGAAGGAGGACAAGAAGGGAATTCAGATTGAATGCTAACATTGGGGATTTCAATATGGGGAACATTATACTTGACTTAGGCTCTGAAGTCAATGTTTTACCCAAGAAGACATAGAAATTAAAGGGAGAGCCCACATTACTCTATTCACATGCTCAGTTGAAGCTATAAAACCAACACAGAGTTCTACCAATCGTAAGGCTTAAAGGTGTGACACTAGATTTAGATAGAGTGTGCACTAAGGCAGAGTTTGAAGTGATATAAATAGTAGAGGGTGCAACAACTTATCCAACATTTCTTGGACTGGATTGGGAATTTGATAACCAGGACATAATCAACTTGAAGACAAGGAAGATGACATTTGAATCAGGAGAATACAGAGTCATTGCGCCATTAGACCCTTCAGAAGGAGAAAGGTTTGTAGAACCAATTTGTCTGTATTTAGAAGAGATAAATGAGTTGTACAGAACCATCGCGGGTGAACAAGATTATGTTAACCCAACTGCATATGGGGTGCTCAGCTGGAAAAGCATCACATCATGTTCTTATCACTCAGATATAGGTTTGGAGAATTGGCAGAAAATATTACATGAAGTGTCCACAAGAAGGTGCGCAAGAATAGACCACGCAGTAAGATGGGTGGGTACAAAGATCAAAGAACCTCCCAGTTTTCATAGCATAAATGATTTAGAGGAATTCCAAACAAAATATGAAGATGAATTAATGGAAAATTAGAGGCTCTTATCCTTGGACATAAAACTTAAGGCCACACCTGCAAGATGGTGGGGTGCACACAAATGAACAATTCAGGACTGGTACCAATGTAAGAGACTATTGTGCATTAGATTCGGCGAAGAGCAGGGGAGCAATAAGATGCAGTGACACGATGGATAGGGGACACCCACAAAACATTTGGAGAAGTGAAGAATTCTATGAAGGATGACACCACCAAAAGAATGGCCTCATCACTTCATCCATACACTAGAAGGAATTCCAGAGAACTGGTATGTAGACCAGGAGATGTGTAGAGGCACTACAGAATGGACAATATTGCAGTAGAATTTTGTAGTAACTTTCTCGTTTGAACATGAGAACCCCAACATGGATGGTACTAAAGTAGATAATGAAAGAAAACCAACAGTAGAATAGACAGACAGTGAAA
This sequence comes from Picea mariana, assembly GCA_032191745.1. Lineage (NCBI taxonomy): Eukaryota > Viridiplantae > Streptophyta > Pinopsida > Pinales > Pinaceae > Picea > Picea mariana. The sequence goes on from JASDQU010711009.1 coordinate 45,723, forward strand.
TAACTATTGTCATGCTATCATGTGTAGGAAGAAGCACCAAATGAATATGACCTACGCAACATTCAAATTAAAGAAATTGAAGGAGAAAGAGAGGTGGAAGGCCCATCTCTGGAATTGGAAGTATTTGTTGCGCCAATCAAGGTGAAGAAAGTCAACATTAGGACAACTGACAATCCCAAAATGGCTAGCATTGGACATTACTAGGATGAACAAATAGTAGAAAAAAAAATAGAGTTATTGCGCAGATATAGTGACCTGTTCCCAACGACCTTTACAGAGATGAAAGGAATAACAAGAGAGATAGGAGAGATGAAGATACCTCTCAGACATGAGGCCATACCTGTCAAACAAAGACCTTATAGATTAAATCCAATATATAAGAAGAAGGTGAAAGAAGAATTTGACAGGATGTTGGAAGCTGGTATCATAGAACCAGTGGAGGAATATGAATGGATAAGCTCCATGGTATTCCAAGAAGAGAAACAAGGGGGAATCATGATTTGTGTAGACCTAAGGAAATTGAATGATGCATTCCTACATGACCCTTTCCCTACACCTTTTACAGATGAAGTCCTAGAGAATGTGGGAGGACAGGAAGCATATTCCTTTACTTATGGATTCTCAGGCTACCATCAGATCAAGATAGCCCCAGGAGACAGGTACAAGACTACTTTTGCCACAGAATGGGGATCCTATTAGTACATAGTCATGTCTATTGGGCTAAATAATGCACCAACCATATTCTAAAGGGTAGCCATAGATGCATTTAAGGATTTCATACATCAATTTTTAGAAGTGTATCTGGATGATTGGACTATGTATAATTTGTTATAGGACCATGTAGAAGTGTTAAGGCTAATGTTGGAAAGATGCAGGTAGTTTTAGATACCATTGAATATCAAGAAGTACATTTTTGGGAAACCATTTGGAATATTATTGGGCCATATAGTGTGAAAATAAGGTTTTCTAGTAGATCCTACCAAGATTGCAATTATTTTAAATTGGCGTTGGCTAAACATTCTACCTTTTGGGTTTTATGGCAGGAATTGGCGAGAATCTGACAATGTAAATTTGGAAAAAATATCTATTTTATGATGTTGATGTTTAAATTACTTTTATGAATTCATAAATGGATCCAACGTGCTAAAAAACCCCTGGGGCACTCGGATTATACAAACTTATCCACTCAAATCTGCAAATCCAACCATTCATCACCGTATTTTGAGCAAAATCAAATGGAAAAAGTGACTAGAAAACCCCCAAAAGGTAAAACGTTTAGACTATTTCTTTTCAATTTACCACCACCAAAATTAGTTCTCCAGTTGAGAGAAACATTGGGAGATGCATGATACTAAAGAAAATTTATAAAAGGATATGCACAAATGTTTGTGCCAATGGAAAAAATGCTAAAGAAGGATATCAAATTTCAGTGGAATGAGGACTGCCAACAAGGTTTGGACACCCTAAAACAAAATATGGTCACAACACCTATACTAGTATTCCCATATTGGGAAAATAATTCTCATGTGCATGTAGATGCATTAGCTATAACACTTGGAGCAATTTTGGCATAGCCAGGAGCAGGGGATTTGGACCATCCTATAACATTTGCAAGAAGAAACCTGCCAGAATCAGAGAAGAACTACAATACCAAAGAAAGAGAATGCCTGGCTATGGTTTATGCACTTCAAAATTTCAGACATTACTTACTAGGAAAACACTTTAATATGTTCATAGATCATTCATCCATCAAATACCTAGTCAAGAAGCTAGTGTTGGGGAGGAAGGATCTATAGATGACTACTGTTATTTCAGGAATTTGATTTTGGAGTGATAGTCAAACCAAGGAAGCTAAATGAAGGACCTGATCACCTTTCAAGGGTAACGAATGGAGAAGAACCTACCAACTTGGAAGCCAACTTCCCTAATGCACAGTTATTTTTAGTCCAAGTAGTTGATGAATATTTTTTGGATATTATTGAATACTTGAGTAAATGGTTTGTGCCACAAGAGTTTAACACTGTGAAAAAGAAAAACATGGTAGTCATAGCTTGAGACTATCAATTGATTGCAGGACACTTACACAAAATGGGCGCCGAAAACATTTTGAGAAGATGTGTACTTGAACATGAAAGGCCTAGAATTTTGGCAAAAGATCATGAGGGAATAGTTGGATGACATTATGCTGGAAAAGATATCATGTAGAAGGTATTGCATGCGTGAATATGGTGGCCAACAATCCACAGAGATGCTAAGGAATATTTCTAGAGATGTGATATCTGTCAGAGGATTGTTAAACCCAACATAAGGGATGAGATGCCCCTAAGACCACAAGTAATTTTGCAAGTATTTAACATATGGGAAATAGACTTTGTGGGACCAATTAATCCACCAACAAAGAGGTCAGGAGAAAGGTATATCATTAATCCAATAGAATACTTAACAATATGGGAAAAAGTAACACTAGTCAAACATTGTACCATAGAAACAACAACACACTTCTTGGTTGAGAAACTGATCACTAGATTTGGTTGTGCAAGGATTTTGATGAGTGATCAAGGTACTCACTTTATCAACAATACTATCAAGGCTATGACTGAGGAGTTTGAAGTCTATCATTAGAAGAATATTGGAGTTACTTCACACATGCATATGATTTCTTTTTCCTAAGTTTTTTCAGTGTTTATTAGTCATTATTAGTCATTTATCCAGTCTCCTATTTTTTAGGAGAGAATATTCCACCTGGAGAATATTCTCTTCAGTTGACACTTCAGTTTGACTAGTTGAGTTGAGTCTAGATGTTGCATTGGTTTTATCACCATGCAACATTGATATCATCACCGTGCTAATGCACACTTTCCTTGGGATCATCACCATAATGGCGCATTACCCTTGATTCCTTGATCTAGTCCTCACTACACTCTGTTTAGTCAGTTAACTGAAGACTGGTTAACTAGTTAACTCAGCTAGATGGCAGTTCACTCCCGTAACTGCCTAGGAGACTAGACTAGGTGGTATTTCACTCCCATAACTGTTGGTGTGTGTCCAGGTCACTCTGGACCACCACTATGTCACATTGGTTCTCCTCCAGTGTGCATTCATTGAGTTATACAGAGTATATCATGTGTAAATTATTCATTATTCATTATGGTTAATGAGAATTCTTCCATTCTTTCTCTCTGCAAATGTGTGTACTATTTTCTAGATAGATCTATTTTTTTTTAGGTTCAAAAAATTTACATGGTATCAGAGCCAACGGACTGCTAAGGAAAATCTACACCAATATTTTTTTCAGGTATAAAAGATTGAAGACAGTGGAAAGTTGGATTTCGAAAAAGAATTCATTCTTACACCTTACAACTACTTTGCATGGAAGGAGAAAATAGTCATACATCTCCAAACTAGAGGATTGTACAGGTTAACCTTCAATACAGATATAGAACCAACATCAACCATAGAAAAATCCAAGTACTTAATTCAAATGGATGAAGCATTCAGAACAATTTGTAGTCTTATTTTTCCCGATCTCCATTTTAACATATCTTCCTATAAGACTCCCAATGAAGCCCAGACCACCTTGGAAGGGCTCTTTGAAAAACAAGATGATATTAGTTGACACATGTTGGAGGTGCAATTTCTCACATTGGATCCAAAAATATTCGAAAATATCCAATATTTCTTTACAAAATTCAAGGATTTATTGTCGCAACTCAAATCTTGCAAGGTTGATAAATTTACGGAGGAGAAACAAATGGTTCTCGCCATTCTCTCCAAAATTTGTCCCTAATTCTCTATATTAGTATCCACATTCCATTCTGTCAAATTCTCCTCTGGAGCCACCTGGAAGATTCCTTCTCTTGAGGAATTTATCGAATCCCTAACACAAGAGAAAAGCAAGCTCGTCAACATGGTAAAAATCAAAGGCCCAAAGGCCCAAGCACTCACTATGCAAGATTTCAGCCATAAATATCAGAAGTATAAATATAAAGACAAAAGGAAAGCTCATGCACATCCGAAGAAGGAAGGGTACACAAAACCCTTCACCAATGCCTCCAGATCCAAAGGGGAAAAGGGAAGAAAAGGGGATAAATGCATGTATGATCACAAAGGATTCCATCCATAATTTGCATGCATGCAAAACAAAATAGATCT
>JASDQU010711010.1:6949-24403 GCA_032191745.1 Picea mariana
CCTTGTACAACAATCGTGAAGTAGAAGTAGAATTATGCAACCACTGTCACACTATCACTGTGAGATATACCGTTGCAAACCAATAAACCTGAACCATGCATCAACTTGTACCTCAACCTGTAATCAACGTGTACCATAAACAAGTGAAACCAACCATGTACCAAGTATGTACCAATCATTTATCAACTACTCATCAACTATGACTCATCAATATGTACCGACATCATCAACTATACACCTCATGTATGTGCCAACTCATCAACTACTTGTCTCAACCATGTACCCAAATTGTACCTCAACCAAAATCCCTCATCAATTTCATCATCCAAATATGATTTGTAAGTCTGTAATATACCTGGTGTATATGATCACATACTTGCAAACCTTCCTTAACTTTAAACAACAAGAGACTAGCATTTTCATCAAAATTTTCTTTAGTCTCACATGACTAGTTTTGGATTAGTCAACAACCCTAACTTGAAATAATCAACTTTGTACCTGTAATGAATAAAGATCTGAAACTGATACGCAATTTTATTCAGTGTGTTTTATTCAATTCCTCCAGGTGTCACTGCTTGGAACCTCTTAGAAAAGGAGTTATAGCAAAAATGACATACCTTGCTGAAGTCTGGCTTATTCTAGAGAGCGACCTTATAGAGCGTGCCCCACATAGAATATTTGTTGCATCGATCTGAAAATGTTACACAACATACTAAATATTGTACTCTAACCAACACATTTTTTCTTACTGAATTTTGATCTTTTATGAAGAATTTATAACGTTTTTACCCGAAACACCTGTTTTTGACTAGTTTCAGGACTAGCCACAAACCCTATTTTCCACGGAGTGTAACTCCAAAGATACAACGACCCACAAGATGAATTTTTTACCACATATGCCTCAATGGAAAAGAAATTGTATGGTATGAATCATTCTAGATTTTTTTTTATTGTGAAAATGGTGAGATGACCTGTAAATAACATACCTTAGAAAGCATAATCAAAATAATTTATCCTTCCTCAAATTTCGACCTTCTTTTCTTCACCTTCCGTTAGAAATTCAGCTTAGATATATTTTGGTTACCTCAGAAACCTATAGGTATTAAATATTCTCAAGTGTATCTAAAATGAGAGAGCCTTACCTCTTATTTATACTCTCCAAGTAGCTTCCTTAAAAACATCTTCTAGGTCACTTTGCCCACTTTCCTTATTTTAGGGTTAACCCACTTATAATTTCTCCATTAAATTTATTATTTAAATAATTTATTTTGTATTAACTTTGAATTATAGTACACTCATCACTTCACTTTATTATTTACCTTCTAAAATCTCTTAAACCACTTTGACTACTTTGACCTTTTGGGGCTTCTAGATGACATAAGAGGGTCCTCCAACTTCGTAAGGCCATAAATCTCAAATCGTGAGGAGTTATGTGACATTCCACATACCACCAGAAATGGAAAGACATGCACCATCCATATATAATAGTATTACCTGCACATATATAAAAAATCATACAATTATCCCTCAAACAAACTTGGGTCCATTACCCAAACCTGGGTTCTCCAACTTCTCATGGCCATAACTCTCAAACCATGAGGAGTTATGTGACGTTCCAAATACCACTGGAAATGGAATGACAAGAACTATCCATATAGGATAGTTTCACTAAAAAATTCACTGACCTTCATCTCATTATTCCACAATTAAGCATGGGTTCTCTAACCATACTTCTAGGATAACTCAATCCGCACGCGTCTTCCCGTGAGGGATTTCATCATAAGGGGACCACTTTGGAGTTCATCCATTTCTACTTATTATCAACCATGACAATACAATAACTAGTAATATTTACATCAAACAATCTTGGGTCCATTACCCAAACCTTTGTGCTACTGGGATTTCTTCAAGCGTTGACATCAATGAGAACCAACCTTAATCAACAATCTACCCCTTTGGCATTGATGGTAACACACTGATGCAAAACTAAAATTATGTCATGCAATACTAAAGTCATATCACTCATGCTCCCCCTAAAAACATGCCTCTTTCCTCTACATCTCTGTGACCATTTCTCCCCATGGAACCATGCCTCTATCTTTTGCATTTGATGAATCTCTCCCCCTTTGTCATCAATGGAAAAGATATCTTTCCATCTAGGGCTTCTCCCCCTGGCTGAACTGTCCTCTTTATGGTGCTTCCTTGTGTACATCTAAGACATATAAGATAAGTATTCAAAAGCATTCATTTTGGATTAGAAATAACTCCAAGTCTCTGGAAAAGATACTCAAAGGATTCCCATGGAAGTGGTTTTGTAAAGATGTCTGCCACTTGTAATTTTGTGCCCACATACTCAACTCTAATGTTATGTTTTGCAACTTGTTCTTGTAGAAAGTGATACTTGATTAGGATGTGCTTTGTCTTGGAGTGCATCACAGGGTTCTTTGAGATACTCATGACACTTGTATTATCACAATAGATTGGAATGGGCCCATCATACTCAACCTGTATATATGCCAAAGTTTGTTTCATCCAAAGAACCTGCGTACAACATGCTGCTGCTGCAATATACTCTGCCTCAGATGTAGATATAGATACTGATGATTGTTTCTTGCTTAGCAATGATACAATACAACCTACCCAATCCACATCTGTGTAGGAAATAAGATATAGATCATTTCCTTTTGGATACCATAATCCAAACTCTTATGTCCCTTTGAGATATTTGAAAATTCTCTTCACTGCTAATACATGTGATTCCTTTGGTGCTGCTTGAAATCATGCCACTTGTCCAACTGCCTGCCTTACATCTGGTTTGGATTCTGTCACATATAGTAGGCTTCCAATCATTGACCTGTATTGCCTCTGATATGTAGACTTCAAATCATCATCTTTGCTCAACTTGCAACTGGTTTGCAATATTCCATTCTGAACCTCTTTAGCATTTCTATGATATACTTGGTTTGAGAAATAAAAATTCCTTGGTTGCTTTGATGTATCTGAAGTCCCAAAAAGAAGGATAGTTCTCCAAGTAATGACATTTCAAATTCATTCTGCATATCTTTTGCAAATTTCTGGCTTAACCTGTCATCATCGCTACCAAAAATAATATCATCAACATAAACCTCAATTAATAAAATATTACCTTGACTTACCTTGATGTAGAGGTTACTGTCTGCACTTACTTTCCTGAACCTTGCTTGTTGCATATACTTATCCAGTCTAGAGTACCATGCTCTAGGAGCCTGTTTTAGACCATACAAGGCCTTCTTTAATTTACACACACAATTTGTGTTCTCTGACAATTGAAATACTTCTGGTTGTTCAATGTAGACTACTTTGTCAAGTTACCCATTCAGAAAAGCTGATTTTACGTCTATTTGATACATTTTAATATTTTTGGAGCATGCATAAGCTAAAATCAAATGAATCGCTTCCACTCTGGCAACTGGGAAAAATATCTCTTCAAAGTCGATTCCTTCAACCTGTGCATATCCTTTACATACCAATCTAGCTTTGTTCCTTGTAACCTGTTATTGACGGGCGAAATTGACCGCTCATCAACTGGAAGAGTGAATCCGGTCTGGGGTTGTCTAATTAACCCAAGCTGTTTGGATTAATTCACTTCGACGTGTTTAGCGGCTCCGTTGGCCGATCTAAGTTCTAAGAAAGCGAATAACTAAAGGAAATACAATAAATTAATAAATAACAATCCCTAAAATCTATATGTACATTTAATTATATATATGTACAATTTATTTAAATAATATATGTATAATAGTTCTATATACAATCTGTACAAATCACGAGTTTTAATCTAAACTTGTAAAAATCGAATGTAAATTGGTTCCTTTAACAACAGTAATAGAGAAAGTGAAAATACTATTTAATTTTTTGGTTTGTTTTCTTAGCTGTATACATTCATGAAATCAAATATTAAACTACTTAATTGAACATAAAATTATAGATAATGGAAATCATACTATATATATAAAATTTCTAAAATAAATAAGCAAACGAAATAGAATAACAGACTAACCTATTAATGCATCCAATGTCTATTCAATAGAGAATATCCAACCACCTTATCTGAGAAGTAAACCTACAACGGATCTTAAGATTGTTCTGAACAAATGCGAAATGAATATGCTGAAATTGAGTTATGACAACAAAACATATAATGGATACAATCACATTGGTCTTTATGATTTGCAAGTAACTACGATGAGATAAATCTTCTTGTAAGAACTTGCATGTAAACATTCAACAAAAAATAGAGATAAATCTCCTAATTTAAATTGGATAGATGATCACTATGTATTGTATCTGAAACATAAGATATGGACAACATGTAAAAAATGAATCATATCAACTTGCAATAAATCATGACGACGAAAGCAATCACCATCTATTATCAAATCAAAATAAACATAACTTGAATCAAAACATCATACAAAAAAGCTAAAGCTGTAACGTGCATTCTGTTCCATTCAAGTCTATGATAAAACACCCATACTCTTGCCCCAGGCTGAGATGATCCAATGCTTACAAAATGAAAGGTTTATAAAGGTCTCAGGAAACATAACTTTTTCTGTTCCTGAGATCAAATTTGTTTCAAAAAATAAGGGGGATGCAACCACCCTGATTTTACTAAATATCCAAAAACTAACAACAATCTATTTCTGTTATTCAAAATATATCATAGAAATGACTGAGAGATCTTAAAAGTGCCTCATATCATCTTTGAAATCATGGGCTCCTGAATTATCCTGAAAGCAAAAGAAAATAGGAAGATCTCAGATATGTTCTCTGTCATTAATTTAGACAATTCGATTTTTCTTAACTGGCTACAGAATCTTGCGATTCTGTATCTAGTTATAATAGTAAATGAAATCTCATTTTATTGAATAAAAAAAATAGGATAATCTAATAATAAAAATAGTTTATCCAACAAACCAAATAATCTAACTTAAGAATGACACAATCATGCTATTAAATTAAAAAAAAATCATACCTCTAATCATGAAATCAAACCGTATCATGAAACTTTGGAGTTAACGATGGCTGTAGCTGCCTCTACGTTTTTAAAAATCACATGAACTATGGTTTTCAAATGGTTATTATTCCCTTGAATGATATATTCAAGCATGTTGTTTTCATTTGTTAAAACATCAACCTGGTCTTTTAAAAACTTAACTCGTGACTGTAGAAACGAGACATCAATATAGTATCTGTTGATCCATGATAGACAAACATCACACTGTGACTGTGTGGCATTTGCATCAGAATGAACGAGATTATGGATTGGAGGACCCTCCATACATATAGTAGATTTATTGCAGAGCTGGACACCAGGAAACTCTGGATTGTCTTACAAACAAGGAGGAAAATTATCGACAAAGTTATAGGGTCGGTTAGGGTGTGGCCCGAATGACATAGGGTCTTCCTCTGTAAGGAATTTGTCAATTTTAGAGTCTGAGATTTCATTAACCTCAATCATGCTAATCACATCTGCACGAGAGATTTTCTTATTTCGAAGACTTCAAGAAATTAGCTTGCCAGCTCTTTTGTTTTTGAAATTGATATCAACATTACTTTTAAACTTATTTCCTGTAGGTTTCCTTGCAATTTTAACATAGTCCTTTGAATGTGTAACCGGTTGACTAGCCTGTTGAATGACCTTTGGATAGATCAAGGGTTCGTTGTTAGGGGAAGAGTCACAAGCCCGAGGAGGTGGAAGAGATGTCGTCAGGTGGACAAGGGTTTCCTCAACGACGAGCTTATCTACTTCTCCCAATTCAGGGTTACCATAACCATTCCGTGTAATAAACGAATCCCAACAGTCATTTTGAGACTCTAACTGATGTGTGAGGATGATTTTAATCAGGCCGTGATGAAAAATACTTGAGTCTGACCTCTGTTTCTTAAATCTTTTCCCCATTTTATATAGACTTCTGAGTAGGTAATATATCATATTCAAAGGGAAACCCATAAAACTCATAAGCATGCATAAATGATATAGAAATACAAGTCCAAACAGTCCCTCACATGTAACAATTTTTTTCACCACAGCGAGTAAATCATGCCACCGAGATTTTAGGAATGAAATTGGCATACCCCTATCACAACTGGTTATTTTTCGTGATGTGAACAGCAGGGTCCAAGGGACTTCCTCCACTTTCATGTTTTTAAACCATTTCCGATCAACCGCGGGCAATCCTGTGGCTTGACTTAGGAACTCCTTGGTTACCTCCAATTGCACATCACCAACTTTTTCCCTACAACCATCAAAGGATAAGGCGAACTCTTGGGCAACTTGAAGATTAAAACCCTGAAACTTCTTGATGAAAACATGCCAGCCATTTCTTTCCAAATCCTCCCTAGCATCATCGTATGAGAGCAGGTTTTGGATACCGTTTGGTTCAATACTTACTATAGGGGCCATACTGGACGAGAGGGTAATCAAAGCACAACATACAGGTAGGGTTTGCAAAAATGAAACAGAGCCATAACCCCGAGCCTAACAATACAAGATGTAATGACTCATACAATGGGAAGGGTGTTTAATCAAAACGCATGCGAAGAGGTTTGTGAAACCCGAGACCATCCTAAGAAGTAATGGTGATCTGTAAATTGTATGCCACCTTGGTATTGAGTATGAGCTAGGACCAAAGTACTAAAAAAAAACATAAGTGCATGCATCATGGTTTGATTACAAAGTTGGGTAAATTTAAAAAAATTGAATAATCAAAAGTTTTGTGAAAGAAATGTGATCAAAGATCAAACCAAAACCAATACAAAAAAAATCAAATGGTGGGGGTATTTTGTTTGTTAAAACTATCAATCGCCTAGGCATTCTTAGAGTTGAGAGGGTAAAAAACAAAACATGGTAATATCTTCATGGCAAGGAATCAAAATCCATAATAAATTAAATAAACCATTTGCCTTCAATGAAACTTTAAAACAAAATGGTAATTATAGTCGCAATTTTTCATGCTTTCAGTCATGAAAACGAAGCATGAATAGATGATAAGTAAAAAGCGATGATTTACAACTGTCGTTTAGGAGACTGCTCATGAAAAGTAATAAAATTTCATAGACCCTGTGTAGGCAGCTTACGTAGGTCATTTTATAAAAATAAAATTATATTGTTGCTGCCAACAATGGCAACATGCTGGGAGAAGCAATTATCTCTATTACACGAACGAGTTCAGGTTAGAAAAATCTGAAAAACTTCAAATCGAAGAACAACCGAAAAGCCATTTGAACATCTCAAATAATCATAACGCAGTCCAGTTTCAGATAACTTTTATTTTTAAAGAAACGAAAACTGGTGACAAACTTGGCGAAAGAAAGCCACGATGTTAAGTTAAAATCTCCAATACTGTTGACAGGGTTGCTGCTGCCAGCAAGCGTCCATAGCCTCGACAGGGATGTCAATTAACCCACTCTGACGTCTGTATCCTGTCAAGAAATTTTAGATCAGAACGAAGGACGTTTAAGGCCAAAATGAAATCTATATCTGAGAATTTTCTTTCACTTGACATTGCTTTGCTACCAGTGGGCCTATTCAGTACCCCGACGAAGTTATCTTGGCATCATGCATGCATTTACCCGCTGCCAGCAGACCTGTTCAGTGTCCCAACGGGTTTACAAACACTTCTCACAGCTCTCTGAGAGTTTATTCATATTTTAGTTGTTTAAAATATTCAATAGAGCGGGGTGACGCTGAAAATTCTAGTCTTTATGTCACATGCCTTAATTTTTTTTTATGTTGTCCTTCATCAAGATCAAAAAATAGTTCATTAATAAAACCAACTTTCAAGAATAGGGAGACATCATTGAGTTTCTCTCTTAAAGAACAGGGACAACATAAAAAGATTTTTATAGATGGTCGTGAATACTTTCAATTGCATATTGAAACCGAGAAAACGCTTTTCAAACAAAAATTCATCTTTAACAAGGCTACAATTTAAGAGAAATACAACAATTGATGTTCTGACAATTTTCAGTAGTTATTTTCGAGGGGAAGTTTTCTGTTTTCTTTGTCTGAGCTAACTCGTGGTGCAGGCATGTGTGTTTCAAAGAAAGACTGATAAGCAGAAATGAAAACCAAAACAAACCAGAAAAGAAAAAACAAACAACAAGTAAAACAAAATAGAAAATATTTACAAAGGGTGTATGGGAGCGTCATTAGGTGAAGTAATTTTTGAGAGCTTGGCCATTCACCGGGAAGGTGTCTGGTTGTCCCTCTAAATTCTGTAGGCGAAAAGAACTGGGACGCAGTTTTTCAGCAATTAAAAATGGTCCCAACCACAATTTTTGAAACTTAGTATGCTCTCCTTTTCCCTCATGAGGTTTGTCTCACTTTAGGACAAGGTCACCTACCTCAAAATTTCTGTCAGAGGCGGAATTGGAATCAAACCAGTTTTTAACAATGAGTTGATGTTGATCCAATTTTCGTTTTGCTTGAGCCCTTACTTCCTCTAACTTTAGAAAAGCATTAATCCGACTCTCCAAGGGAGGACAGTCTTCATCTTGCACCTTTTGCGATAACTACAGAGATGGAAGAAGGACATGCGGTGGAAGAATCACTTCCCTGCCGTAAACGAGAAAAAAGGGGGAATTACCAACAACAGTTTTAGAAGTTACCCTGTCAGCCCAGATTGCATTCAATAGTGCGTTATGCTAGTTTCTATGGTTTTCGGAGACCGTTCTCTTGATGATTTTGATCAGGTTTTTATTAGTTGATTCCGCTAAACCATTGCCTTGGGGGTAACAGCTGACATAGTACTTTAATTTTATTCCTTTTTCTAGAGAGAAATCACTCATTTCAAGAGATGAAAAATAGGAAGCATTGTCAAATACTAGGCATTCAGGAATACCAAAACGAGTGATAATATTTGAATTCAGGAAGGATATTACCTGACTAGTGTTTACAACTTTTAATGGGGCAGCCTCAGACCATCTAGTGAAATAATCTATGGCTGTTATGATGTATTTATGTTGCTGCGAGGATGTCAGATTGATTTGACCTATAATATCTAGGCCCCACTGCTGAAAAGGGGAGTCTACTGAAACTGGTTGCAGTGGGAATGCTGGTTTCTGAATTCGTCCAGATGCCTTTTGACAAATTACACACTTCCGGCATAAGGCATGAGCATCTTTGAAAAGAGTAGGCCAGTAATAACCTGCTCTTAATACCTTGTGGGTGGTGGTGTCTCCACCAAAATGCCCACCGGCTTCCCCTGCATGTAACTCCAATAAGACTTTTTCTGCTTCATCTTTTTCAAGACAACACATAAGTATTCCATCGAAATTTTGGTGAAACAAAATACCGTTAATCAGCTGAAAATAAATAGATTTTAATCTTAGTGCTCTCCTTTTTTTTGGATCAAGGTGACGGGGAGCTGATTCGTGTATAAGAAAAAATTTGTTGTCGTTGTACCAGGGACTAGTAAGGTTTTGTGCACAACATATTTGATTTTGATAGTGCTGATCTGGAATTAACATATCAGTTTCATTTTGCTCTCCTATAGCTGAATCAACAACCAACTTACATAAACCTTGACCTTTAACAATTTGTGCTGGGATGATTTCTATGTCATATTCTTGTAAGGATGTGACCCAGTTTGCCCTTTTTTCACCTAGTTCTTTCTGTACTAACAAATTTCTGACAGCAGGGTAAGGGACAATGATTTCCATCCTAGATTTCAACAAATAAGATCGAAAGTGTTTTACTGCTTTAAAAACAACATAAGCTTGCTGATCTACTGCTGGGTAATTAAGTTTTTCTCCCTTGAAGGCTGAGTTCATAAAGGCAATTGGGACTTCGTTGTTTTCAACATTCTTTTGGGTTAGGACAACAACGTAAGACTGATCAAAGGCAAACGTGTAGAGGGTGAAGTCTCGCAAAAAATCAGGGTTCATTAGGGAAGGAGCGTCTACTATAGCCTTTTTCATTGAGTCAAAAGCCTGACTTCTAAGGGTCCCCAATGATACTGTACATTCTTTTTTATTAAATTTTGTAATGGTCTGACCATTTCTGAAAAGCTGGGGATGAATCTCCTAACAAAGTTTATCTGTCCTAAGAAAGATTGCATGGACTTTTTTGACGAGCGAGGGGGCAGTTTCGAAATGACTTGGGTCCTTTCTGGGTCAATAATCATCCCTTCATTTGATACAATGAATCCGAGGAGCTTACCTTGTTCTACTGCGGAGACAAATTTTTTAGGATTTAAAGAAATGTCGTACTTACGACATCACTCTAGAACAAATCTTAGATGAGCTAGATGATCCCCTTTATTTTTTGAGAAGACAGTGACATCATCTAGGTAAACTACTACAGATTGATTAATTAAACTGCGGAAAGCGATATCCATCACTCTTTGAAAGGTGGCATCAACATTTATGAGCCCAAAAGGCATCTTCCTATAAGAATAGGTGCCCCATGGGGTGTAGAAAGTAGTTTTGAGCTGGTCTGGGGGAGACATAAGGACTTGGTTATACCCTGAAAAACCATCCAACAAGGATAATATTTTAGAACCAGATACCTGTTGAAGGATCTACTCCATGGGAGGGACAGGGTAGTTGTCTTTATCAGATGCTCGGTTAAGATTTCAAAAATCGACACATAGTCGGATTTCACCATTCTTCTTCCTCACAGGGACAAGATTAGAGACCCACTGTGTATGCCTTACTGGGAAGATTATTTTATCATTCAAGAGTTTGTTTAATTCTTTCTTGACTGTTGGTTCGAGTTTTGGGTGCATCTTTCTTAACTTCTGTTGAAAAGGTTGGGTCTGGGGTTTCATGGGAATAATGCATTGTATGATGTTAGGATCAAAGGTTTTTAGGTCGTCGTATGTCCAGGTAAAGACATCTTTGAATTCCTTAAACAACTTAATAAATGATACCTTTTCTTGCTCAAAACATCTCAACCCCAAATTGATGCACTGTGGGTTGTCTTTAGTTCCCAAATTTACTTTTTCATGTGTCAAGGAAGAACTATTCGTTCTACAATTCACTGATTTTCTGAATTTATCGTGAAGATCATAAAATTTTTCTAATCTAACCACATATTTTGGGATAGAGTTTACCATGTCCGATGCAGACTTTGGGGATCTTGGATTTGGTATTACCATAAATTGTGAAGGTTTTCATCGTGGGTACCTTCGTCGATCACTGCGCCCTGGAAAGTCTCTTCCGTGTGCAGAAAACTGATGATCTGTTGATTGTCATCGAAGACTCTCCAATTTGTGATGTTGTCTGGTATGAATGGTCTGAACAACAATTCGACGGAAAATGCATTCAGAGATAGGCCTTCTGCAGGAAAAAGCTTTGAGGCGACGTTAGATAGCAAATCAGCCTCAGAATTATTCAATCTAGGAATGGAATTTATGTTAAACAAATAAAACTTGTTCATCAATTTCCATACCTCAATGTGATAGATTTTAAGGTGCGGAGATAAACAGTCAAATTCTGAATGTTCAAATCTAGTGCTTTTCTGAGACCTTGCAGGAGTGCCTCATATTCGCCATGTTGTTTGTGCATTCGAATTCTAACCGGCAAGAAATCAAAGTCTTGTTACCTACTGGATCAATGAGCATGCAGCTTGCACCAACTCCTTCCTTATATTTTGACCCATCGAAGTAAAGAGACCATATTTGATTTTCGTCAGGTGCATGTGGCCACTGAGTGAAGGCTGTCGATTGCGTGCATGTCATAATTTCAGATTGCTGTTCCGGTTCAGTAATGATAGAGGTTTCAGTCATGAAATTGTCGAAAAAAGTGTCCATCTCCTGTATTTCAGGTGAATTTACGGAAGCAGTGAATGGTTCATTAGGATCATTTAAATTGGTTACCATGAACTTAAGATAACGCTCACAATTTACCTTGATTCTTTTAGGATTTCCATTTTCGGACAGCCACAAGTGAGACAAGTCCGTTGCAAAATAGCCATGTAGTTGTTCAGACCAATCTCTACTTAAAAAAAAACCATATACTTCTGGGATATCTACGACAATGATATCAATGACTTGATGGACTTTAGGATTAGATGATAATCTGATAAGCACATTTTTTAATTCACCTATTACTTTAACACTAGTTCGATCAAGATGAATAATTTTCAGGCTAGATGGTTGAACTTCAGCATTAACTTTTTGACATACAGACCAAGGCATTACGTTTGATGATGCACCTGAATCTACCATACAGTTATGTACATTCCTATTGAAAATTTCAAAAGTCAACAAAAAGGGAGGGACATTTCTGCGAGTATTAACAACAGAGGTTTACTGTTTTTTAATCGCAGCCCCTGAAACTAGTTTATCTACATTTGTTACACTTTTTACAACAAGGTCTCTTTTATCAGAAGGCTCTGACGTCGTTTTTTCGGAGACCTTTTGAAGAGTTTTGGGGCTGTTTTCAGCAACCTTGTTGCTGTTAGGATTGCTATTTTTGTCGTTTTCCGCAATATTCTGCAACATCTTTTGCAAAAGAAAAGGGAATTTTAATAATTCGTAAACAAATATGTTAGCCCTAAGCTTTTTTAGATCCTCAATCAAATCATACTCTAAACTTGGGGCTGCTGAATTCTGTTTAGTCTCAATTGATTTAGACTGTTTTGGAGGTGCATTAGTTACAATCTCAGAAGAAGACTTATTTGCTGTCTTGCTCCTGGTATTGTAAGGATGCACTGTTTCGAAATTAGCTTGAAAAATGCTATCCAAAAAATGTCCGAAAATGTTTGGGGAGGATTCGTCCTCTTCTACTATCTCTTGTTCAGCTACTTCTTCAGGAATCTCGGGAGGAATCAAGTTATCGTGTGCTTCTAGAATCGTTTGAATAAAAAATTGTAAGCTTTCTAGATTTAGGCCTTCATAATTTGAGTTAGGCTGGTTTGTGGGAAAAGGATTCCTAAAAGGGGGTTTGTAAGGCCCTTTGCTCAAAGAATTTTCTTCAGCTGACCTTTTCAAATCTATAACTTGATTAGACAACTTTTGAACGACCTTCTGTAATTTTTCTAGATCCGAACTATCTGGTTGAGTTTTGTTTTGGGGGGGTCTAGGAAGGATTTCGATCTTCTTCTTGGAGGATGAAATAGTCTCTGCCTCGTTAAAGGTATTGTATTTTAGGCTGAAGATGTCTTTCTTGATTTGACTCGCCTCTTCGAAGGCTTCTAACAATGTGGCTTTCTTGGACCTTTTTACCCAAATGGCTATGTTTTGATGTAAGGATTTCGTGTAGTATGGGACGATAAGATTTTTGGCAGGCATCGAATTCATGGGGATTTGGTTCTTTAATGTCAGGAACCTTTGATTAAAGTCTTTTATCTTTTCTTTGGGGTTCATCTTTAAACTAGAGAGTTCCATGACTAGGACTTTAGGGGATTTGTCGTCTCCGATTTTTTCAAGGAAACAGGACTCGAATTTATCCCATGAAACGATGGTGTGGGGTTGTTGGGCAAAGTACCAAGTAGAGGCATTGCCTTCAAAGGTGTAGGGAAACAATCTGCACACTACATCTTTGTGCTCAACACTATGGAGCCTAATGGCTAGCATAATTTTTTTGATATGATCTTCAACAATTTGCTTCGAATCTGGGTCAAATTTAGGGAGCCATTTCTCCGGTTGTTTAGGCAAAGGATGCTGAGGCCCAGGTATGGCCACTGCATCTTGGTCGAGCCAAGGTCTGGCAGGATTGTTCGGATTGGCCATAGGTGTGGGTGGTGTCGAAGGCTGAGATGAGGAACTGCCTTCGTCTGATGATTCTTCTCCAGAAGAAGAAGGAGATGAAGGGGGTGGTGATGGTGGAATACTAGACCCTCCTGCTGTAGGACTGAGGATATGATCTGGATCCGTAGGGTTTAGGGTAAGATCAATACCTTCCAGTTTCTCCCTGATGTCAGAGAAGTCTAATGGTTGGTTCAAAGGCCGACCTGGTTGTTTGATACGGGCCAAGGCACTGTGCGTTCTTATGAGGGATTGAAGAACAATTTATTGTACGTCGGCCCCTGGGGGGTTTGGACTTACTGGTTCAACGATGATCCATGGATTGTCATTTGATGTGGTTGCTGTTTGAGGGACAATGTTGTCATCTAAGCGACTTCTTGTTACTATAGGTGAGAGGGTAGGTGGGGGAGGAGTCTTGTGACCTCCTCATGCCATTAATAGTATTCAAGCCCTCCTTCTAGCGCCATTTGTTGACGGGCGAAATTGACTGCTCGTCAACTGGAAGAGTGAATGCGGTCCGGGGTTGTCTAATTGACCCAAGCCATTTGTATTAATTCACTTCGATGGGTTTAGCGGCTCCGTTGGTCGATCTATGTTCTAAGAAAGTGAATAACTAAAGGAAATACAATAACTTAATAAA
Organism: Picea mariana; assembly: GCA_032191745.1. NCBI lineage: Eukaryota > Viridiplantae > Streptophyta > Pinopsida > Pinales > Pinaceae > Picea > Picea mariana. The sequence continues at coordinate 21,326 of JASDQU010711010.1, forward strand.
TAACAATCCCTAAAATCTATATGTACATTTAATTATATATATGTACAATTTATTTAAATAATATATGTATAATAGTTCTATATACAATCTGTACAAATCATGAGTTTTAATCTAAACTTGTAAAAATCGAATGTAAATTGGTTCCTTTAACAACAGTAATAGAGAAAGTGAAAATACTATTTAATTTTTTGGTTTGTTTTCTTAGATGTATACATTCATGAAATCAAATATTAAACTACTTAATTGAACATAAAATTATAGATAATGGAAATCATACTATATATATAAAATTTCTAAAATAAACAAGCAAACGAAATAGAATAGAAGACTAACCTATTAATGCATCCAATGTCTGTTCAATAGAGAATATCCAACCACTTTATCCGGGAAGTAAACTTGCAACAAATCTTAAGATTGTTCCGAACAAATGCGAAACGAATATGCTAAAATTGAGTTATGAAAACAAAACATATAATGGATACATTCACAGTGGTCTTTATGATTTGCAAGTAACTACGATGAGATAAATCTTCTTGTAATAACTTGCATGTAAACATTCAACAAAAATTAGAGATAAATCTCCTAATTTAAATTGGATAGATGATCACTATGTATTGTATCTGAAACATAAGATATGGATAGCATGTAAAAAATGAATCATATCCACTTGCAATAAATCATGACGACGAAAGCAATCACCATCTATTATCAAATCGAAATAAACATAACTTGAATCAAAACATCATACAGAAAAGCTAAAGCTGTAACATGCATTCTGTTCCATTCAAGTCTATGATAAAACGCCCATACTCTTGCCCCAGGCTGAGATGATCCAATGCTTACAAAATTAAAGGTTTATAAAAGTCTCAGGAAACATAACTGTTTCTATTCCTGAGAACAAATTTGTTTCAAAAAATAAGGGGGATGCAACCACCCTGATTTTACTAAATATCCAAAAACTAACAACAATCTATTTCTGTTATTCAAAATATATCATAGAAATGACTGGGAGATCTTAAAAGTGCCTCATGTCATATTTGAAATCATGGGCTCCTGAATTATCCTGAAAGCAAAAGAAAATAGGAAGATCTCAGATATGTTCTCTGTCATTAATTTAGACAATTCGAATTTTCTTAACTGGCTACATAATCTTGCGATTCTGTAGCTAGTTATAATAGTAAATGAAATCTCATTTTATTGAATAAAAAAAAAGGCTAATCTAATAATAAAAATAGTTTATTCAACAAACCAAATAATGTAACTTAAGAATGACACAATCATGCTATTAAATTAAAAAAAATCATACCTCTAATCATGAAATCAAACCGTATCATGAAACTTTGGAGTTAACGATGGTTGTGTCTGCCTCTACATTTTTAAAAATCACATGACCTATGGTTTTCAAACGCTTATCCTTCCCTTGAATGATAGATTCAAGTCTGTTGTTTTCGTTTGTTAAAACATCAACCTGGTCTTTTAAAAACTTAACTCGTGACTATAGAAATGGGACATCAATATAGTATCTGTCGATCCATGACAGAAAAACATCGCACTGTGACTGTGTGGAATTTGCATCAGAACGAACAAGATTATGGATTGGAGGACCCTCCATACGGATAGTAGTTTTATTGCAGAGCTGGACACCAGGAAACTCTGGATTGTCTTGCAAACAAGGAGGCAAATTATCGACAAAGTTATAGGGTCGGTTAGGTGTGTCCTGAATGACACAGAGTCTTCCTCTGCAAGGAATTTGTTAATTTCAGAGTCTGATATTTCATTAACCTCAATCATGCTAATTGCATCTGCATGAGAGCTTGTCTTATTTCAAAGACTTCGAGAAATTAGCCTGCCAGCTCTTTTGTTTTTGAAATTGATATCAACATTACTTTTACACTTCTTTCCTGTAGGTTTCCTTGCAATTTTAACACAATCCTTTGAATGTGTAACCGGTTGACTAGCCTGTTGAATGACCTTTGGATAGATCAAGGATTCACTGTTAGGGGAAGAGTCACAAGCCTGGGGAGGTGGAAGAGATGCCGTTGGGTGGACAAGGGTTTCCTCAACGACGGGATTATCTACTTCTCCCAATTTAGGGTTACCATAACCATTCTGTGTAATAAACGAATCTTAATAGTCATTTTGAGACTCTAACTGATGTGTGAGGATGATTTTAATCAGGATGTGATGAAAAAGACTTGAGTCTGACCTCTGTTTCTTAAATCTTTTCCCCATTTTATATAGACTTCTGAGTAGGTAATATGGCATATTCAAAGGGAAACCCATAAAACTCATAAGCAGGTGCAAATGATATAGAAATACAAGTCTGAATCATCCCTCACATATAACAAATTGTTTCACCACAGCGAGTAAATCATGCCATCGAGCTTTTAGGAATGAAATTGGCATACCTCTATCATAGCTGGTTATTTTTCGCGATGTGAACAATAGGGTCCAAGGGACTTCGTCCACTTTCATGTTTTTAAACCATTTTTGACCAACCGCGGGCAATCCTGTGGCTTGACTCAGGAACTCCTCGGTTACCTGCAATTGCACATCACCAAATTTTTCCCTACAACCATCAAAGGATAAGGTGAACTCTTGGGAAACCTAAAGATTAAAACCCTGAAACTTCTTGATGAAAACATGCCAGCCATTTCTTTCCAAATCCTCCCTAGCATCATTGTATGAGAGAAGGGTTTGGATACCGTTTGGTTCAATCCTTACTACAGGGGCCATACTGGACGAGAGGGTAATCAAAGCACAACATACAGGTAGGGTTTGCAAAAACAAAACAGAGCCATAACCCCGAGCCTAACAATACAAGCTGTAATGACTCATACGATGGGAAGGGTGTTTAATCAAAATGCATGCGAAGAGGTTTGTGAAACCCGAGACCATCCTAAGAAGTAATGGTGATCTGTACATCGTATGCCACCTTGGTATTGAGTATGAGCTAGAACCAAAGTACTCAAAACAAACATAAGTGCGTGCATCATGGTTTGATTACAAAGTTGGGTAAATTTAAACAAATTGAATAATCAAAAGTTTTGTGAAAGAAATGTGATCAAAGATCAAACC